>CAJNDS010000463.1:82500-133563 GCA_905221605.1 Symbiodinium natans | reverse complement strand
TGCTGGTTTCATTGCATATTGCGCTGCCGATCTTGACCGTGTTGGGGCGATTTCTCTGAAGGATCTCGAAGTTGGCTCCTCCTTGCGTGAGTTGCTGCAGCCCTTTGTCAGGATACTATCGCAAGCCGGGCAGCAATGGTCCAAAAGGACCTGGCACTTTGCCAGCAGTTCCTGACACCAGGTAGTTCTGCCAGTCTTTCTTCCAGTCGTATGCTGGCGTGGTGTGAGGACTTCGGCAATCGTTCCCAAAGCAGACGACAGTACCATTCTCAAAGGCCAGTACAGGCTTCGGTACAGGCACAACATGAGCCTGGACTGCCGAGAAGCTGTCGCTGCCGTCGCACTGCGAGCTCATGCACAGGCCGGGTCCGATTAGCAGGATTGCCGATGCTCTCATAGCAGGCCTTGTGGCAAACGATAAGAACCTAGACACCAAAAGGCCCCTCGCTGGGTTTCACTTGGGCCTGAAGCGCGGACAGTGGGGGGCCACGCAGAAGGATCTTCCAGATGCGCACATGCATCTGTGCAAGCACACAGTGCAAGTATGCTGATGGCGAAGAATCTTGCCGTCGAGGAAACCCAAAACCCACAGCATTTCACAAGGGTTTAGGGTTTAGGGTTCAGGGTTCAGGGTTTAGGGTTTAGGGTTTAGGGTTTAAGGTTCAGGGTTTAGGGTTTAGGGTTTAGGGTTTAGGGTTTAGGGTTTAGGGTTTAGGGTTTAGGGTTTAGGGTTTAGGGTTTAGGGAAACCAACATGTATCAAGACATGCGTACTTGTGTTGCTGCACCAGGGCCAATGGCTGCTATGAATGTACTTCACACACTCTATAGCTCAGACATGCTTTGGAAAATCTTCTTCCGACGCGGCAAAGGAGTGCTTTGCATAGCGTGTCAGGTGCATGACTGTGCATGCGGCTTCGTGATGAAGCGGAGGCTACCCCTGTACTGCACCCGGCGCGAGCGCCCCATGAGCAGTGCAGAAGACAGCAGAATACTAGCAAAATCTGTACAGTTCTATCAACTGATGAGTCCAACACTTGAAGTGACACTCTACGGAGAGAGAGAGGCCTCTATCAGCGTGCAGAAGAAAACATATGATTGCTTGTCTAATTCGGCTCTCTGTTTGATTGTAACGTTCACAGCTGAAGCACCATCGTCGTGCAACCACGCTACACCTTCAGGTGACAGCGTCAGAGCACGATAGTGTCCGGAGGCATTGGATGCTCCTTGATGCAACAAGATCGCTCGAACCTGATATCTGGCCAGGGAGGTCTGAAGACTGTCTGGTTGCAGGAAGTGGGGCAAGGAGACAGTGCAGCCAGCGCTTGCTTTGGAAAATGCATTGAGTAAACACAAGTACGAGTACCTTGAACCTTCAGCCCTTGACCTCTCAACCCGACTACTCGGCTTCATTGCATCAATTGTTCAAGCCATCGTACGGTCCTGTCTGCGCGCCGCCTTCGGCAGTGCGGTCTTTCTGCTACTCTGGCCGTTGTTAAAACATGTTTACGGCACTGAGCTAACTCAACACGGCTGAATTGGTCATGATGATGACCTTGTAGCCACTGCTGCAAAAGTTGGGGCCACTATTCCAGTTGTAGTAACTCAAGCTTGAAGTGCCGCATCCGGTGCCGGCTGCCCAGCCTCGGATATACGGAAAATCAATCTCCTTGGCTGCAAAACAGAAATAGGGGTTTCCGACATTAGGGGTGGGGTCCGTTTGAGGGGGTTCTATTCTGTTTGGGGTATAAAACGGGTGCCTCTATCAGCCGCCTTATCATCGCAACCCCATAAAGGACCAAATGATGCGAACACTTTCTTTGGACAAGTGGCAATCGGCACAGCCCCGCCCGCGCCGGTGCACGTCCACCCACCACTCGGCGGCGTCTTGCTGCGGAGGCAAATGCGACCCCAGGGGCCGGGGGTGCCGTCGTTAATCTGGCACTCACAGCCGCCGTTGTAGTTGGAGAGGTCGGTGACGAGCTCGCCCTCGTACATGGTGCCATCTGTGGCGCGGGTGGCCGTGATCGCGTCGGTCTGGTGCTGGAGCGTGTAAGGATGCCCCAGCCGCCAGCTGCCCGGGGTCTCGAAGAACCAGGCATGTACCATCTCCCCGGTGTCCTCCTCACGAAGCCTATAATAAGGAAGCTTACATCTTATATACAATAATATGATGTTTCTTCTGGCATTCTTTTCATTGTCTTGTTCCTTGTCTTTTCTTGTGGGGGGGAAGGGGGGGGGAGGGGGGAGAGGGGGGAGAGGGGGGAGAGGGGGGAGAGAAGGGGGGTTCTTAAAGAGTCCTTGACGAAGCCCAGCAGGACCATGGTGCCCAGCGGCACCGCGTACGAGGTGAAGCTGCCGCTCGTCCAGGTGGTCTGCCAGCCCACGCCCTCGCACTCCGTCAGGTCGGAGCAAGTCATGGGATGCTCCTGAGTGCTTAGCCCCCTAAGGCCGACAACCTAAACCCTAAACCCTAAACCCTAAACCCTTTAGGGCTTAGGGTTTAAGGGGTTGAGGGGGGTTTAGGGTTTAGGGTTTAGGCTTCAGAGGATTCCTGCAGTATACCCTGATTCCTAAAACCCTGATTCCAAAAAAAGCAAAATGTTCGGGAAGACAAATTGCCGGACGGGACGAAGATCATCTTCCTAATGTTCCCTGATCAACAGAGGGTTTTCGCGGGACCAAATTCGATAGCAATTCTGTCCACTAGCACCCATTCGTGGTGGCCTTTGGAGTTGGAATATGCGAGATTTCGTTTCTAACTTTGAAGATTTTCAGGTTCTGCAGGCCTGAAAAGGGTTCTTAGACTCTTAGACTGCTTCAAGTTCAAACAGCGCGGGATTGTAGAGTTTTTGTTGTCTAGGCCCGAAGTTTGAGAGGTCCTACTCCTTGTACTGGCCAGCTGTGTTTCCTGCAATCGAATGTTTGGGGCACTATCTGGGCACAAGGCTTGTGTAGGACTTCGGGATTTGGGAACTTCGTGCTTGGGGTGTCATTTCAAGTTGAAGACCATGCAGGGTTTGACAGCTTGATAATTGGGTGTCCTGCAAGGCACGCCGCTGCAGAAATAGCAGCAACACTACAGTCATACATTTTCTTCCACTACTGTTCCTGCTCCTCCTCCTGCTGCTGCGGCGGCGGTGACCTCTTTGTCAACCAATTGGGATATTCCCCTTGAAACTAACAGTCCTTAATAAGGAGTATAGTACCCCCTGTTCGTATCCCTGCGAAGGACTGTTTCGTATAAGGGGGAACATCCCACAACACCAGCACGAAGGCTCCTTGTGCTCGCTGGTACTGGACGGTAGGGGCAGCCGGGATGCGACCAGGTGCACGCAACAACTTCCCAGACCCCTGGGAGGATCCACAAAATAGAACCCTTGAGGGGACCCAATTTTTTGGATCCTCCCAGGGGTTTGGGTTCTGTAAAGGGATACGTAATTCCCAGATGCCAAACCCCAAGTTGCACTCAACAATTTCCGGTCTGCGTTGCTCCTTGCAACTCCAAGTAGGCAACAAGAATAAACCTCCTCTACACCCCCCTGGAAAGCGATAGTTGGAAACCTGCCAGCAACTGCCAGTATAGCCAAGCTCTGGCAGATTCGTCCAGGGCACCGTCGTCGTCGCTGTTGTCGAGGTTGTTGTGGTAGTTGTGCTAGCCTGGCGGACTTGGAGGTTACAAGCAAATTCGTGTCCAGGGCACGGTCGTCGTTGTTGAGGTTATTGTGGTAGTCTGGCAGGCTTGAAGGTCAGGCAACTCACATGTGCGCTGCATAGGCAGTTGCGTCCAAGGCACGGTGGAAGTTGTGGTCGAAGTCGTCGTTGTTGTGGTTGTCGTCGTTGAAGTACTGGTGGTGGTGGTGGTGGTGGTGGTGGTGGTGGTGGTGGTGGTGGTGGTGGTGGTGGTGGTGGTGGTGGTGGTGGTGGTGGTGGTGGTGGTGCTGCTGCTGCTGCTGCTGGTGCTAGTGGTGGTGCTAGTGGTGGTGCTAGTGGTGGTGGTGGTGGTGGTGGTGCTAGTGGTGGTGCTAGTGGTGGTGCTAGTGGTGGTGCTAGTGGTGTGCTAGTGGGGGTGGTAGTGGTGGTGGTAGTGGTGGTAGTGGTGGTGGTGGTAGTAGTGGTGGTAGTGGTGCTAGTGGTGGTGGCGTTGAAGTACTTGTTGAAGTTGTCGTGGTGGTGGTGGTACTGGTGGTGGTAGTGGTGGTGCTAGTGGTGGTAGTGGTGGTGGTTGTGCTGGTCGTGGAAGTACTTGTGGTTGTCGTCGTTGAAGTACTGGTGGTGGTGGTGGTGGTGGTGGTGGTGGTGGTGGTGGTGCTGCTGCTGCTGCTGCTGGTGCTAGTGGTGGTGCTAGTGGTGGTGCTAGTGGTGGTGGTGGTGGTGGTGGTGCTAGTGGTGGTGCTAGTGGTGGTGCTAGTGGTGGTGCTAGTGGTGGTGGTAGTGGTGGTGGTAGTGGTGGTGGTAGTGGTGGTAGTGGTGGTAGTGGTGGTAGTGGTGGTAGTGGTGCTAGTGGTGGTGGTCGTTGAAGTACTTGTTGAAGTTGTCGTGGTGGTGGTGGTACTGGTGGTGGTAGTGGTGGTGCTAGTGGTGGTAGTGGTGGTGGTTGTGGTTGTGGTGGTTCTCCACCGCGCAATAAACCCACTCACAGAAGAGAAGCCAAAGCTCGTGGGCGAGTCCACTTTGAGCGTGCCAGCAAAGCCAAGCTCCTGCTCCAGGAGGCTCACCGCCGAAGTGATGTTCACAATTGTCTTTATTTCACTCGCACTGTCATCCGCGATGCGGATCGTGTCCCCGACCGCAAAGGGGCTAACGTCATCCACAGGGATGTTGGTGGTTCCCGCGGGGATATCCTCTGAGAGCCCCACGGACTGACTCGCGCTGGTGCTGGTGGCTGTGGCTTGCGACGTGGTTGGCATTGCTGACGTTGTGGTGGACGTACCCTGAGGTCAGGTTCCACATGGCCCCACACGCGAACATCTGAACACACAAAAGCGGCTTGTCATCAGTTTCGGGCGTAGAAAGGCCTCATAATTAAAGGGGTGAGGGGGACCCCGCCCGAAAAAGATTGGTGCGGACCTATTTACGGGATTTCCCGTGTCTGGACAAATTGTCTTGCAGGGGGGGTTTTCAGCGTCGTCAACCACAGTAGCGGGGCACAGTGCGGATGCCTGGAGTTCGGATGGTTGTGGCTTCTTAGGGTTTAGGGTTTAGGGTTTAGGGTTTAGGGTTCAGGGTTTAGGGCTTAGGGTTTCTCACCGCTTCGGTAACTGAGACTTCGAGGCACTTGGTCCCCAAGTATCCCAAACTTGTTGCTCATGCTGCACAAAACCCCTACACACGCCCCCAACCCCCCCTCCCCCGCAAAAAATAATGTGCCGGCCCGACACTCGTAAAAATTTGGTTTAGGATTTATGGTTTAGGGTTTGCGGTTTAGGGTTTGTGGTTTAAGGTTCAGGGTTTAGGGTTTAGGGATTAGGGTTTAGGGTTCAGGGTTTAGGGTTTAGGGTTTAGGGTTTAGGGTTTAGGGTTTAGGGTTTAGGGTTTAATTAGGGCTTAGGGTTTCGGGGAGCCAGGCTCTAAATAAGAGCACAGAGGGCCTACCATGAGCGCGGGTTGCTCATCAGCGGGCCTCCGGGACCTACCTCCCGCAGCCTTTTGTTGCACCCACCCCCGCCCCCCGGCCACAGTTCCAAAAAGAGGCCCGGCCCAGTATTCTGAACCTGGCGACTCCAGCAACCCCCCCCCCCCCCCCCCCGCCAAGGCAATCTGGCCCTGGCGCATTTGCGGGCTGAGCGTCGTGACCTGCTTTGCTGCTGGTATTGGTGGCATGAACGCATGCCGCTGGCGAACGAACGGCCTCTATTTTTGGCAGAGGCGACACTAGAGTCGAGTGATCTGATGCGCGGTCCAGCGTGCCTGTTGAATACTGTTCTCTGAGCGACTCCCCCAGAATCCTCCCACGCCGCCCAAAAAACACGTCATCTCACCTCAAGGCCAGCCCTCGGGTTCTGAATCGAAAGCGTCTAGGAGTCTAGGAGTCTAGGCAGGACGGAGTGCATGCTTGATTTCCAAGACTGTCAGCAGCGAAGCGTTGGACCCCAAATCTCCACTCGCGCCTCGTAGTGATAGCCGTAGTAACCGTTGTGACTTCGTGGGAGACGATGGCGGCGGCGGAACTGCCGCCGTGGTCGAGTGGGAAGGTTTTCCCCCTCCGGAGCGCATATCAGTGGTCAAGCACACACGCATGTCCGGCAACGTCTCAGCATGTCCTACGCACATCTCCTCTGCCGTTCCCTTGTGGCTTGGCACTCCGACACTACTTTGGAAAGGCCTCGCCATGGCGCCAGACTTTGCCCGAGATTTCGTCCTCAGCCAAAAGCTCCTGACAGCATGGGGGCTCCGCGAGCCCTGAAACCAAACAAGAACGCTCCGAGCATGGCAAGAACATAAGAAGCATGTGCGGCTTGCTCCTCCGAATCTGCAAGATAATCTCTTGGGGCAACTTTTGACTGGATGAAGACGGCTTGGTCCCCTGTGACATTTCCGCCCAAGCACTCCGCTGTGGCGGCACAGGCACCAGCTTCCGTCATCTTCGTGGCCAAGACCAGCACGACCACGCCAAGCATCCCGCGAGCGATTCTCACGGCCATCGGGACAGTCATGAGCCAAAAACTGCGACTTTGTAAACTTGAACTGCAAAGAAGCCGACAATTGTTGAACGCTCAAATTATTTTGTACATTATATGAAAAAACACTCTAGATTCTGTGTATATATATATACACATATATCTATACAGTAAACTACACCGTGTACGTATTCTATGTTGCTATCTTTTCTTGCTATTACTGTAGAATTACGACCTACCTCCATGTAAAGGCTACTGCCGTTGGCAGTATTTCCAGTATTCTGGGTTTACCATGAAGGCATGAACCTACGTGAATGTTGGCGCAAGGAGCAAAACATGCGCTCTTGAAGCGTGCACTGTGTCCGGGTTGAGGGCTTGTGGTTGCCCTAACCCTTTGCGCTCGGCCCTTGTGTTGCCTGCCCTGACGTGCCTGGGCATCAAAGATTCTGAGCTTTCAACGGGTTATCAGCCGTATCGCTCGTTGGTCTTTCAATGTCTTTCCTTAAGTTGGGATTAGGGTTCAGGGTTCAGGGTTCAGGGTTCAGGGTTCAGGGTTCAGGGTTCAGGGTTCAGGGTTCAGGGTTCAGGGTTCAGGGTTCAGGGTTCAGGGTTCAGGGTTTAGGGTTTAGGGTTTAGGGTTTAGGGTTTAGCTTTACAGGCCTTTCAGGGCCGTGGGAAGGCAGAAAAACCCTACGGAAAATGTCCTAGGGTTTGGGCTCTCGGGGGCTTTTGGGGTTTCTGGGCCTTTACAGGCTTTTCCGGGCCGTGGGAAGCCAGAAAAATCCTAGGACAATGTCCTAGGGTTTCGGAGGCCTGTGGGGTTTCTGGGCCTGTCCTCGGGTTTGGGCTCTCGGGGGCCTTTGGGGTTTCTGGGCCTTTACAGGCGAACGATAACCCTCTGGATCTGGGGCGGCGCGGGCGCGCAGGGCGAGCAGGTTGGGCAAAAGGCTTCATGTGCTTGTCATCCCAGACTTGGAGCATTGAGTGCATATCAAAAGCGTTCTCTAATTCTGGTGTGCGCTCGGGATGCTCTGGAGAGAAGGTGCTTGGAGTTCCATGCTGGTGCTGCTGTTCTGGTCGCGTGGCAACGCGCAGACACAACACTGCGAGTGGTGCTTGCATCCCTTTGCCAGCGACCTGCCATCCTCGGCAAGACAATTAGGCAAAACTTGTAACAAAAGTAGCAAAAAACAAGCTGAAAACTCGCCTCGCTACCGCCCTGGTCTTCCCGAAGCAGTGTGCTGGCGAACCAGGCAAGCCAGGCATGCAAGAATAAGAGCAAGCATGGGAACATACACAAGATTCCACGGTTCGGGTTCGAAAAACGACAACTGCGGCAGATTCATTCCATGTCCGGGGGAAGCCAGGGCAGGCACTGCAAGGATCTCCCTTGCCGGGTCTTCGGCATGTTCTTGCAGTGTTCACATGCAGGCATGGGGTTCAGCTGCGTTCTCGACTACGTGTACAACGCGGAGACCTCTGATATCCGAGTTTGAAGGGATCCCCCCGCCAGAATCCCCGAGTTATCCTTCTCGCGCTTCGCACTTCGTAAGAGCATTTTACACCACATTGCCAAGCGCTGTGGCTCACTCGCACAGCCCGCTCCTACTTCTGAGGGCGGCCCATAACTGCTGCGACTGCAACATTCCCCGACCCAAGTAACTATCAACGCATCAACCATTAGTGCTGTAGATACGTGATGAAGAACTCCCAGAATCAACTCCATCCTGTTGTATACCCACCAGTTGATGACTTCGTCAAGAACTACTGGGTAAAACGTGTCAAGCATGCCGAAACATTCCACGACTTTCTGAAGTTCTTCTGAACCGCGCTGGAAAAATGGCTTTGAGAGGCCATCATCACGCGAGATCACGCGCCCACAAGAGGTGGCCTACGGCCACCACGTGATAATCAAAGCTCTCACTGCGTCTCAACGTGCACTTCCTGCAATGTTGCGGGCCTTTGGCCCACAACACCTTGCAAGGAGGGTTTCTCCTACGCACGCCACTATGAGCCTTGGGTGGCTCGTGGCTACGATCTAGCTCTCGGACTGGCTCAGGAGATCCTTCTTGTTCAAGGGAGAAGTTGAAACAGCCAACCCAGCTCGTAGGGGTGTCACTCAACAAGGACTCTGCCACCTGATCGCAGAGGACCGCGGGGAAAATTCGTCACCTGGGATCTCGGGGGGAGGATGGCATTTCGCTTGTTTGTTTGGGGGGGGGGGAGAGATGAGGGTCGAGACGGTCTCGAGAGGGCTTCGTGGGTTGCGGGTGTGAGGGGCTACTAAGGCGGCCCCAGGAGCTCTTGCAGGAGCTCTTGGAGGAAGGTGCCTGGGAAGGAGTCCACTTCTTCCTCCAGAAGCACGGGATCCCCCTGGAGGTCGAAGAGCTCCGGCCGCCGTTCGCGGAGCTCCGAGAGGATCCACTCCTCGTCGAAGCATGGGCAGGTCCTGGGAAACTGACCTCAGGCTGTCAACTCACTCCACCTTTTCAGCGCAGAGGTCGAAGCGAGGGTTTCTCGGCCAGTTTTTGGAGGGGTGGTACAGGGGCTTACAGGAATAAGGCTTGCTCTTTTTGGAGGCATTTCTTCTCATTGCGGGTGACTGGTAAAAAGGCCTCTGCCCCACTGGGCGGGCGCTACAAAGGCAGCCCAAGAGCCCAAGAGCATGAACTTTGAGGCCGAAAGATCTAAGGGTTACATGGTCCCTTCATATGGGCCCTTTAACAAGGGACCCCATATATACCCCCTTCTTGTACCCTTTGCAACCCAAGGGCCCATTCTTCAGAGCCCTTTCAAGGAGGTAAGGGAGGCTCATGTAACTTCCCTTGGAAAAGAACCGGCCATTCTTCACTAGTGATTCGTGCTTCTTGCTTCTTCTTTGCTGCAGCTCCATGCTAGGCGCCCTTGCTGAAAATAGGAATGCTGCCCCACAGAGGTAAGGATGACAAAAACAATGGCAAACTGAGTCATTCACCCTTCCAAACCGTGGGTCTGCTCACCCATTGCTGATTCTGTCTGTGCTCATTCGCTCTTTGCTTGAGTTTGCAAAAATTTGCAAGACGATGCATCTAATCCAACGAACAAGCGAACAAACAATCAGAGTAGCTGAGCCCGAGCCCGGTCACTACACACTCAACTGCGAAATGCTGAAGGCAAACAGAGCTTTCCACAACGCCTGCTTTAAACAACATAGTGTCTTGGTATTGACCACAAAAAATCCTGTTCATAGGCATCCCCATCACAAGGAAGGGCTAAAAGAGCGCCCTCTTTTCGGAGACCCCCAAAACAAGCCCATAAAACATTATTTTGGGCTGAGGCACGGATCTTGTCAAGCTCTTCCTCCCAGGCCTCCAGCAAGCGCGGGCAATCCCGGCCTCGAATCGCCATGTACTTGGCCCAGGTCGTCACATCCCCTTGACACTGCTCGTTGCTGAACCACCTCAGAAGTATCTCAGGCCAAAAATGCGGGGAAAGTCAGCAGTCTACGAACCTCAGCCGCGCGCACGAAAAGGAGATCCACCCCCAAAGACTTTGCCATAACAGCGCCCCACGCCACGAGAACCTCCTACCTTCACGCGACTTGTATTGTCGCGTCCCCAAGCACCCATACTGCAGCTCGCGCCAGCCGACTTCCGTGGCCCAGCCTGACTCTAGCGGGGACTTACTACGGCGCCCCGTCGAGGGGATATTCGTACATCCGACAGAAAACTGACTGCAAGCCATACGAGCCAAAACCGGAAGCTCCTAAGGCGAGGTGCTCAGCTGGTTCCCGTTGCTGTTCACGTCCGACAAAGTCGTGACAGCATCCGGATGCTCCGACGCGAGCTTGCACAACACTACCACTTTGTTCAGCCAGATCTTCACCTGGGCTAGACAAGGCTAGGCAATCTCGCCAACACAAACCCAGATTTCCGAAGCCTTCGGAAGCCTTCCTAGACACAACAAGCACAACAAACACAACAAGCATAACAAGCACAACAAGACAGAGCCCCTGAGACATATTCTCAGTGATCATTTTTGGAACCCTCTGCTCCATTCTGCTCCCCGGAAGCAGCCAAGCGGCAAGGTCGTGCTGGAGCTCCGGCCCCAGAAACTTCAGAGTGCAAGTCTTGGACCCTTCCTCCGGAAGCTCCGCCACGACGTCATTGTAGTCCAGGTCCCTCAATGTGAAGGAGGCGCCGTGCGTCATGTCCTTGCAGCTCGGCGCCAGCTCCTCGATGGCTCGAAGGTCGCCCACGACCCTGACCACTTTCTTCTCCTCATCCATATCCTGGTTCCTACTCCATGAGCACAGCCGCTCCAAGACGCTTGCATACAGAGCAGTGCTGTGCTTATGGTTATCGGGCAGCGGAACATAGAGGGCGTAGTGATAGTGGCGGTAGTGGTGGTCGTGGGACCCCTCACCATTGCGGGCGGGGACCTGGAGGAGCGAGGCGGCCTGAGATCAGGTGGGGCTTTCGGGGCCTTAAATTTAGACGCAGGGTTCAGGGTTTAGGGTTTAGGGTCTAGGGTCTAGGGTTTAGGTTTCAAAAAGAGGCTTTGAAAGGGGGTGGAAAGGCGGCTTTGGGATGAAGGTGAGAGCGGCCCTGAAGACTCCCCTCAAACCCTACACCACACACCCATCTTGCAACAAAAACAGCTGCCACCTTCAGACAAAGAGGGAGTCTAAACATAGTAAGAGTCAATGGGAGGGAGATATGTGCAAAAAAACAAAAAAAAGAGGCCTGCTCTCATCCCTCATCTTTGGCTTATAGTGGTCTGACCCAACCCTAAACCCGAAACCCTAAACCCTAAACCCCAAACCCGGTGCCTCCCACTGATGGGTCGGATCTTCGGCCGCTGTACCGCAGGTGGACTCGCCATCACTGGGACAGCCGTGTTCCTGACCTTGTCTGGGTTTAGGGTTTAGGGTTTAGGGTTTGGGGTTTAGGGTTTAGGGTTTAGGCTTTAGGCTTTAGGCTTTAGGCTTTAGAGTTTGGGGTTTAGGGTTTAGGGTTTAGGGTTCAGGCACACGAAGACACAAAGACTGCGAGACGAAGCATATGGCGAAACATGCAGAGCCCATGTTTTCGGCTACGGCCGCCGAGAAGCTCAGGCGCGAGTCTGATAAAGAGCTAGAGTCCTGGCCACGAAGATGCATGTCACCGCTGGCCTATAATGGCCCATGGCAAAACCCAGAACCCCTCCAGTGAACTTACCCTAAACCCTGAACCCTAAACCCTGAACCCTGAACCCTAAACCCTAAACCCTGCACCCTTCATTGGTTTCGCCCAGCCGGCGAAGTCCTGGTGTTCCAAGGCATGCGAAGCCAGGCATGCCAGGCCCAGGAGAGCAGCAAGCATACGCCACCAGCGCACCGAACTACTTCTGAGTGGGCGGCTAAACACAAAAACAGGTTCGGTTGAGAAGACAAAAGACGCTGCGGCCTCCGGAGCCTCGCTCTTTGTCCTTTTAGGAGGTTCAGTCGGTGGACATGACAGTGCGCGAGGGCTGTGTCACCCGAACAGGTCCAAGTTGAGCAAACTGAGGGGCTTACCCCCCCCGTCGAAGAATTTACCCACATGTTGCGTCATCCTGCTGAGGAGATTTTGCTCTACAAATCTTAAGAGGCTGCAGCAAAATGACGGTTCGTGGCCAACTGCCCCTAAACACTTCTGAGCTGGGACCCCCGGCTGCTGGACCCTTGGAAAAACCACAACACGTGACAAACGCCGAATTTTTCAAAGCAGAGCTTGTGGCCTTCCATACAGCCCTTGGCGCCCCAAGTGACTGCGCCAAGTGGGCGACGAGGCCTCCCACCTGCTCGGGCTTAGCAGTTCAAGGGTTCCGGATCTCAGGCGTGCCTTCAGGGGTTACGGGGAGCATTTGGGGGGCACTTGGGGTGGAGTTGGAAGGTGGGTGCAGGGTTGGTGAGATCAGAGACTGGGCACGCACTCTGTCAGATCCGAAAACCACCCTGCATCTCGCTTTTCTCAACACTCCGGGCACATAGAGGTCATGGCCGGGTCTGGCATGTCGCCGCAACTGCTCGTGAGTGCGGCAGGCCAGGGGACTCTTCAAGCTGTCACAGGCAGCTTAAAGATACCAAAATTCTCATTCTCTTTCCTTTTGATTGGGCCAACCTCAAGGCATTCTGGCACGTTGTTGAAGGGAGCTGCGGTGATGTCGATGGCCCTGAATTGCCCTGCCCGGATATCTTTGCCGTTCGATCCCGCAGTGTCGACATCGTTCACGAGCCAGGTTCCCGCCAGGTTGAAGTTGCCGAGAATGGCGTGCACGTGCTCCATGGCGTTGTGCTGAAGGGCATCCCGGCAGTTGATCACATCAAAGTGCTTTGCTGGGAAGGTCCGTCCTAGGATGCCGGCCTCCGCGAGGTTGAGCGTTTTGAAGGGCTCGATGGTGACCTTCGGCACGGATGCTTGAGCGGAAGCTCTCTTGCCCTCGGCGATGCCGGTGGCCACGTCGGAAACGTCAACTCCCTGGTAGTTGAGCCTGGCACCGGCTGGAAGCTTGGAAGCCATTCGCGAGAGACACCCGGGCATCCAGAAGAAGTCACCGCTTGGAGCATCCAGGAGATTGAGCTCGTACTCGGTCATTCCTGCTGCCTCCTTCTCCTTTGAAGCTTTCAGCAAGGCCTCAAAGATCACGGAGCAGAGGGCTTCTGTTGCTTGGTTGATGTTGCTTCCGGCTCCCGACTTGGACCAATGAACCCCGTCGCCACCCCAACTGTGCCTTGTGTAGATCCTGTCAAAGGCATCCTGGACGGGGTCTTGCAGCAGGGAGATCGGGCCTGTACCTGCGCACGGGGGCACGTTCTGCACGTTCAAGGCCTTCGCAGCGTTCTGCGCGGGCTTCACGACAATGGCCCCGGCTTGCGACAAGAGAGCTCCAAAGCACAAGAGCCACATGGCTTGTCAGAAAAGAGCAGTAGTAGAAAGTGCTAAAGCGTTCTCGGAAAAGGCTAAGATCAAAGATCTGAGCCGATTTGGCGCACGGCGTCGGTTCTCACTTCTTCGGGCTTTCAGGGGCCCTTTGGGGGCCCCATTGCTGGCCTTTGGGGGCTTGGGGTCCTCATGGAAAAAGCCAGGAGCCCCAGGCACAAAATCCGCAAGAGTCTCAAGCGCCTAAAGGCCCCGGCCTCCCGCATTCGCGTCACCATCACCATGCATGATGCAGATGGGCGAAGAGGTCTCCCACCTGCTCGGGCTTAGCGGTTGAGGGCTTAGATGTGCTAAGCGTAAGGCTCTGTCTTTTTGAAGAGTTGGTTTAACTTGCAGGTTGGGGATGTGGCGTTCGAGGGGGGCTGAGGGTTGAGGGCTTGAAGTGCAGGGTGGGTGAGATCAGAGACTGGGCACTCTGTCATGATCTTGCTTTTCCAATCCGGGCACATAGAGGTCATGGCCGGGTCTGGCATGTCGCCGCAACTGCTCGTGAGTGCGGCAGGCCAGGGGACTCTTCAAGCTGTCACAGGCAGCTTAAAGATACCAAAATTCTCATTCTCTTTCCTTTTGATTGGGCCAACCTCAAGGCATTCTGGCACGTTGTTGAAGGGAGCTGCGGTGATGTCGATGGCCCTGAATTGCCCTGCCCGGATATCTTTGCCGTTCGATCCCGCAGTGTCGACATCGTTCACGAGCCAGGTTCCCGCCAGGTTGAAGTTGCCGAGAATGGCGTGCACGTGCTCCATGGCGTTGTGCTGAAGGGCATCCCGGCAGTTGATCACATCAAAGTGCTTTGCTGGGAAGGTCCGTCCTAGGATGCCGGCCTCCGCGAGGTTGAGCGTTTTGAAGGGCTCGATGGTGACCTTCGGCACGGATGCTTGGGCGGAAGCTCTCTTGCCCTCGGCGATGCCGGTGGCCACGTCGGAAACGTCAACTCCCTGGTAGTTGAGCCTGGCACCGGCTGGAAGCTTGGAAGCCATTCGCGAGAGACACCCGGGCATCCAGAAGAAGTCACCGCTTGGAGCATCCAGGAGATTGAGCTCGTACTCGGTCATTCCTGCTGCCTCCTTCTCCTTTGAAGCTTTCAGCAAGGCCTCAAAGATCACGGAGCAGAGGGCTTCCGTTGCTTGGTTGATGTTGCTTCCGGCTCCCGACTTGGACCAATGAACTCCGTCGCCACCCCAACTGTGCCTTGTGTAGATCCTGTCAAAGGCATCCTGGACGGGGTCTTGCAGCAGGGAGATCGGGCCTGTACCTGCGCACGGGGGCACGTTCTGCACGTTCAAGGCCTTCGCAGCGTTCTGCGCGGGCTTCACGACAATGGCCCCGGCTTGCGACAAGAGAGCTCCAAAGCACAAGAGCCACATGGCTTGTCAGAAAAGAGCAGTAGTAGAAAGTGCTAAAGCGTTCTCGGAAAAGGCTAAGATCAAAGATCTGAGCCGATTTGGCGCACGACGTCGGTTCTCACTTCTTCGGGCTTTCAGGGGCCCTTTGGGGGCCCGTTGCACCCGGAGCTGCAAGGAACGGCAGCTGAGCTGTAGCGGAATTTGGTCAATGTCAGGGGGCTTCCGGGCCTCGGCCTCCTCACTTGGCTCTGTTTGAAGTTGCACCTTTCAAGGCAAATGGATAGGGAGAACCACCAACTCAGAGTGACATCAAGTTGTGCCAGCGGCAAAGGCCCAAGGATCTCGCCCCCCGCCTTCCTTCAGGCCCCGGCCCCCCCAAGAAGAACCCCCCCCAAAAACCACAGAATTCTCTAAAGAAGCACTGGAGACTAATTCAACACCTGACGCCGAGCTTTAGTTACTGGACATGAGCTGAAGTTGTACCGGAAGCGTAGGAAGAACGCAGCGTAGACGGTCACCGCAACCGCATCTTCTTGCCTAAGCCTAACTTAGACCCCACCGAGGTTGAGCTGAGGCGAAAAAATGTCGCAAGAGGGAGTGGAATCCTCGGAGATTCACGGGAGCAGCTTCCGAGAGGTCGCAAAGTCACGACATGTCAAAGGCAAGGAGCACTGAAAGAACGGCGGGAAAGGGCAACTGCAATGAGTCTACTCGTATAGAATAGACGCTAGACTACCACATTACTTCGTTGCGCCACTTCGTGGACCCGCGGGTGCTATTGTTTGGCGCAGCGCCTTTTGCGCGGCCGGGTTGAGGCCTGCAAACCGCTCGTTTCAAAGGCCCTCTTCGCCGCGCGTTTTGGCCCGTTTTGGCCCAGCTTCCCGGATTCTTCTCTGCACGAAGAGCTCGGAACACAAGAAGAGCCCCATCGCCAAAAAATGGGGGGGTGGGGGTGCAGAGGCCACTGAGAAGTTTGTGTGAGCAAGTGTGTGGGCAAGCCATGATCTTATACCCCGACACTCACAGGTGACTTGAATACCCGCCCGAGTCGGAGGGAGGCATCAGCCCACACAACCGTAGCATGAACCTGAAGCCAAGTTGCGCAAGCTGCTTCTTTCCCTGACGCTGCCCAAGCCGCTCCCTGGCGGTCAAGACCTGGACACGACAAACAAGCGAGTGTGGGCATTGCAGGCGGCCGGCGGACATTGCATGAGATTGCTTCACAGCCGCAGGCACGTAGCAGCTGTTTTCACAGCCAAGGCTGGTCACATCAATACAAGGGACGAAGATAGGATGCTCTTGTGGACAGGAGGTACATGCACAATGCGGCTTGCTGCTTGCAACAGGTGTGCAAGAGGTGTAGTTCTAGTAGTTCTAAGCTTTGTCAGAACGGCGACTGCGAATGTGCTCTGAGGTAGAGCAGCTCTACAGAACAGTTTTCGAGGCTTTGGAGCAGGCAGTCTCCGGCTTCACCCGGTACTTCTCGCTGGGGAATGGGTGGCGGCGAAGATACGCCTTCGCGGCCTCGTGATCGAAGAGCAGCGGGTTGATCCAGTAGGAATCGCAAGCCACCTCCTTCCAGCAAGAGACTCCCAGCATTTCGAGCTTGGCCGTCTCCTTCAGCAGCCGCCTGACATCTTTGTTCTTCTGCTGGTCACGATCAAGCTGCAACTCCTCGACGACCAGCGCTCCCACTTTCACCCTGTGCCAATTCACAGACTCCAGCACCGACAGCTCCTGGGTAGCCCAATAGGGAACCCTCCTTTCCAAAAAGGCCGCGCCCCTTCTTTTTTTTTGGGGTTGGGCTACTTCATCAGGGAGCCCCAGAACCAAAAAAAAGAAAAGGAAAAGGGCGAAAGGGGTACCTGGTAGCCCCACCAAGGCTCAAAGCCCTCGACGTCGAGGCTGAACACGGTGACCTGCCCGACGCCCAGGACATCGAAGAAGGCCTGGAGGGGCGAGCAGGGGAGGGTGTCCTCCTCGGAGAGGTGACGGGGGTGGTTGTTCAAGATCCTTCCGGCGGCCCGGGCACTGCCGAAGACCACCCTGCTGGTGTTGGTGCAGATGGCGCTGGAGATCTTCAGGGCGTTGGGCCGGTTGCGGTGCAGGTTCTTGAAGTTCTCAGGGTTCGCCTCAATCAGCATCCCCTTCCAACCCAGGCACTTCTCCAGAAAGTAGGTGTTGGTCTCATGCCATCCATCCATCCCCCCAAGCTCCAGGAAGACCGGCTTTTCTTTGGCAGGCGGGAGCATGAAAGGTAAGATGTGCTCCACCAAGATGTGCTCCTCTTTCTCTGAATTGCTGCACGTCGCAACCGCGTCGCAGCTTTCACAGCAACCTTGTAAAGGATCCAGGCCCAGGCGCCCCTCGGAACCCTCGGAATGCAAGAAGCTGTTCCATCCGGTCTTCCAGTCGAAGAGGGGCGCGTCCGATGGGCTCACGCACAGGTCCGCGAAGCAAATCTGGGTCCCGCTCTCAAAAGTGTGTGCTGGGCGGTGTGCTTTCTTATGCTTGTTCGGGTGTTGCATAAGCTCGTTTGTGTCTGAACTGCCTTCACACTGCTCGGCCGCCACTGCGGCGATGGTCGAAAGCAGCAGAACTGAATGAAGCATGGTGCCAGAACGCCACCAGGGACGAAATGGGCACAACTGGGAGCACGCGTGTGGAAACCTGCAGCTTCGAGACAAAAATGGCAACATTGAACACGTGAGCCACGCTTTGGAGAACCTCGCTGATGCCCGTGTCTTGTCAAATCACATGGAATCTCTTCCCGTTGGCTTTCAGCGCTCTCGGACAAAGCACACCATAAAGAAAGCACACGACAAGTCTCGACAAGCCGAAATGTGCACAGTGTGGGCCAGTCCCAAACCGAACCTGCATGTGGCTTGGCCAGGTGAGCCATGACGGAAGTGCCTGACGAAAGGGAAGATTCACTGATTCTTGAGCTGTTGAGTTTATCTTGTGAAATCACTCAAACCTCATATCCACAATAAATATCACATGGTTTTCTGCGGCTTCGAAGTACACGCAAGCCCCCCCCAATGCGACGTCGGCGTAGCTTGCCAGCGTCCCACTCAGCGTGGGCGAACATTCGGCGTTAAGGGCAAACGATGCAAAAACAAAAATCAATGCACGAGGCATTTGGCGCACAGAGCCTGGAGTGCTTTGAAGCCGTTGGCTTGGTACTGCGCCATCAGATTCATCCTCTTTTGGGACCCCCTTTCCTTTCCTTTCCGGCAAGAAGCCGCCGCATCAGCGTGGCCTGTGTGAAGGGCGCATCTTGGGCTCCATGTCTTTTGCTGGGATCGACGGACACTTGTGGTGCACAACTCTTCTCACTCCCGCTGCCACTCCCCACCAAGCAATAGGGCATGTGAACTATTTTTATTAGTATGAGTGATTTTTTTCTCTTCGGCCCAACGGAAACCCGTTTTTTTACCAGCAGGTTAAGTGAGCTAGAATGAATCATGGGATCATTGATGCCACAAGCTGTCGCAACCGCCTTCCAATCAACGCAAACCACACCGCGACTCGATTGCACTCCACGCCTGCCCACTTCGCGACATGCACTGAGGTTGCAGTCTGTTCACACTGGCATCAGAAGGGCCCTTGAAGGCCCTCAAAAGGTAACCATGAAACCTCTTCAAGTCCTCTGGTGGGAATTGGCTCCTGTAGCCACCTTGAGCGAATTCTGCATTGCCTACAGCAGGTGCTCAGATACCCAGCATTTTTGAGTACAGTTGCTCTGCCTTGTCGGCAAGGGAACCTGACTCAATTGGAAGCTTCCAACGCCCGTGCCAGTGGAAGGCAAAGGCATTGTGGCTCTCGTTCGGATCGATGTACCAGACTTGCTCTGGATGTGCTTCCTTTGCTGTTCGCGGAGCCCTCACAAAACAACGCCGTCTCATCTTGCAACCGCACATGTTTTTCTCAGAGTGTTTTTTTGCCAGGAAAGACGACCAGAAAATGTTTAATGATGACATGCGCCCCCAGCTTCTTCTGTAAAGAACTGATTCCAGCCTGTGGCATTGGGCAGATGTTGCCAAGCACCATCGAAGAAGCATTGGGGCAACACGTGGAAACGCGCTTCCGTCAGCCCCATCCTGAGACACGGAGAAACCTTGTGACTTTATCTTTACTCAACTGCTGTTCCGGGTTTAGGGTTCAGGGTTATCGTCTTAAGAAGAAAGAAGCCGTTGCCTCCGGAGTACACTTAGTACATCAGCACAGACACGAAGCCTAAACCTCAAACCCCAAACCCTGAACCTCAAACTCTAAACAACTTATCCCCAGGCTTCTGCATCTGCAGCGCCAGGGCCTTCAAGATCCTCGGGCCGTACCAGGCATGTCCCCTGCTCAACTGGATTCCGACCACGTAGGACAGGTAGGCCTGCATGAAGGGCGACTGCGGCTTCGACGTTGACATGACGGCGTTGTTGATGTAGGTCCTCTGCCCCAAATACGCCCAGTCCTCTTCCAGTATCGGGGTCATGTCTCGGATGAGCAGCACATCACTGTCAATCCAGGCGCCCCCATAGTTGTAAAGAAGAATCACCCGCATGAGGTCAGAAAGCGAGGTCAAGTCTGTCTGGTTCGTGTAAACATCGTACAAGGTCTTTTCCAGTGGCTTGGTATACAATGTAGCTGCCACTTTTGCTGCCTCTTTCTCTGCATCGAAGTAGCTGACCTCAATACTGTCTGCGTAGGCCGGATTCTTCAGCAAGGGCTCGAACACCTGGGGGTTTACGATATTGGGGGTACCTTGTTAGGGGTCCAGAATAATGAGGAGATCCTACTACTTTTTGGATCTTAATATTGGGGTTCCCCTTTCGGAAAAACCCCCCACACACCTGCTTTAAAGCTTCGTTCTCCGGCGCCACGTTGGACCAGACGTGGAGCTTGACCCTGCTGAGATCCTGCGATGCCAGGAAAGACATCGGCGCAAGGCGCAGCTTTCGAAGGGGATCCGCCCATCCTTCGCCAAAGCGGCCCTGGGGCAAGAAGACCCCAGTGTGGATCTCGAGCTTGCTAAGCTTGCTGAGCTTGCTGAGCTTGCCTTTGGTGTGCGTCAGCGTGTTCACCATCTCCAAACAGCCTTACTGTTGGTCGGTTCGACAAGAATGAGGGAACTAAGCACCCAAGATCCCCCTATGCGTACCCTTTACATAAAGGAACCAAGTACCCTCTATCCCCCTATACATACCCTTTAAGGGCTTACATGAAGGGTACTCCACATGCCCCCCCACTCTAAAGCATCTCCAAGCAGCGGTCTCTCCGGAGCGTGAAGTTCCAGAAGGGCCGCATCTTCTTGTCGATCTCCTGGAGGAGCCCCACGAACCTTCACACTGAGCTTGGGGAGCCCTCAGGCAAAAAGTACGAGTTGTAGCTGTTTTCTGAGAAAAATCACAGTACCCAAACATCATATTCCCAAGCATCCCTAACAAAATCACAGTACCCTAAACCCTAAGCCCTAAACCCAAAAAGATAAAAAAATGATTCCCAAGAATCCCTAAGGAACTCTGGGGAGGAGCCCTCAAGCAGCCCGCCGGCCATCTCAAAGAGAGATACATCGGGCTCCTCCTTCGATTCTTGCCTTGGGGGAGCGGGGTTGAGGGTTTAGGGCTTAGGGCTCGGGGCGTAGGGCTTAGGGCTTAGGGTTTAGGGTTTAGGGTTTTTAGGGTTTAGGGTTTTTAGGGTTTAGAGCACATCCCTTTTCCCCAAAAATTTCGGTCACCTCTCTATCTTTCTCTGAGTGACGAAGCTGTGGCGCACCCTCACCCACTGCACCCTGAGGCCAACCTCCCCATACCTCGACTAGCCTGCGATACCCAAAAAGGGAACTGTTCAACCCTGCAAACCCCATAAACCCAGTAAACCCCATTCCACTTGTCAAGCCCCTGAAAACCCCTAGTAACACGGCGGGGTGGGTTCGCCCTTTCTCTTGTCTGCTTGGGAAGCTTTTCGTTGGGGCTTTGTTGTTCTTTGGGAGAATTGACATTTGGAAAGATTCCCTTGGTGTACGTCTTTCACTTTTGCTCATGCTTCGGGGCATGTTTTGCCTTGATTTTATCATAGTAACATCGTGGTGAGTGTAACAAATGGAGTTCTAATGATCGTACGAACGGCCATGCAACATGACAGTGGCCATGCGAATCGAAACCTAGTAACTAGTCATCACTATTATCAGACATCATGGAAACAATACAAATGATCCTTCTAATCACAGGAAGGAGAAGGGAATACTGATACAAGTAGTAGTGGTAGATCATATTTTTGAAATCATGATGATCATCATGACATGACAATTAAAAGGCTTAGGAATTTTCAGTAAAGTAGTTTGGCAATAGTAACCGGAAAAATGTAATCAAAATAATACTAGCATGAACAAAATACTAGTACGAATGATCCTGCTCATGAGCAATACAAACACCAGCGGCTTAAGCAAGTGGAAGAAAAAGGATTGGGCGGGGCTGGGGGGCCCAGCACGCACTTGCCTATTCGTTTGATACTGCTTTCCTGTTCCCTGGACATTTGGCGGCTTTCACCTTATTTATGTTGGGCGTTATTTCATTTGCTCGGTCTGTTGTTCCTAGTTTCTTTCTTTCTTTGAATCCGTCTGTTTTTTTTCCTTGCGCTGGAACACAGACTGAAAACGATAACCTGAAAGTGGTCCCCTCGACCTCTGCTATGTCACGAAAGCCAGGGTTCTCATGCCCCCGAAACCCTGAACCCTGAACGCTGAACCCTCAACCCTAAACCCTAAACCCTAAACCGTGAACCCTGGACCCTGAAAACCCTGAACCCCGAGCACCTCGAGTCAGAATCTTCAAGACGTCTCGGCTTCTGCTGCACCAGGGACTCACAGTCCCCAACCTGCGCCGCGTGCACGGCCTCGACGATGAAGGCGATCACCTTACCGTTGGTTAGGGTCTAGGGTCTAGGGTCTAGGGTCTAGGGTCTAGGGTCTAGGGTCTAGGGTCTAGGGTCTAGGGTCTAGGGTCGAGGGTCGAGGGTCGAGGGTCGAGGGTCGAGGGTCGAGGGTCGAGGGTCGAGGGTCGAGGGTCGAGGGTCGAGGGTCGAGGGTCGAGGGTTGAGGGTTGAGGGTTGAGGGTTCCGGGTTCACTGCTAAACAAGAGTAAAGTCACTGCGGAAGCTCGCCACATGGCCCCCGGGAAGAATCTAAGGCTCAAGGCGCATGCGAACTTGCCGACTTTCGGCTCTTTGGCACGGCCGGCAATCTCTGCAAGCCATCACACGGTATGTGTATATATATATACATATACATATACATATACATATACATATACATATACATATACATATACATATAGATATAGATATACATATATACACATATACATATATACATATATACATATATACATATATACACATATATATATATATATGTGCACATATGTTTCCTAACATGACTTTCGGCACGACGAGAATTGCAGCGAACACTTTGATAGGCAGAAACTCCAGCCTGCGCGCGATGGAAGCTCGTTTCTCGACGGCAACCTGCCGGCCCATCGCTCAGCAGCTAGCAGCGTGACACACACTAGCCTACCTCTGCACAAAAAGCATGAACCTTGGGATGTTCCCTCTTGTACACAGTCCTGAATTGGGATGATCATAGGGGTACCATACTCCCTTTAAGGACTCGTAGTATAAGGGGAGCATCCCTACATGAACCGTCATGAACTTAACACGGTGAGCTTGCACGCTCTCGGCACCCCCTGGAACATGCAGTGGACTGCCGGGGGGGGGGGTCTTGGGGTCTTGAGACCAGAGCACGGGGGGTCTTTGGGTCTTGAGACCACGAGAACTGCCCAAAAGGTGAGGGAGAGCTCTGAAAGATCTGAGTCTGAGTCGATCTGAATCACCTTTTGAAGCCCCTTTTGCATCTTTTCGGGGGGCGTGGGCCGGAGACTCATACAGGGACAGCATGTGCACGGACTTTGTGCGTTGGGGTCGTTCGCTTGGAATTGTTGGGTCGCAAGAGACTGTGATCACCATGCGGTCGGACGGGGAGCCAGCGCTTGTGTCCGCGTTGCAGCAGTTTGCCAGGGAGCAGCCATGGCAGAAGCCATGGGCTTGCAGCAGATTGCAGCAGGCTTGTACGAACTTTTTTTGTTAGCAAGTCCGGCATGATCCCGGCATGATCCCGGCATGATCCCGGCTACATTCGGCCTGGCAGTGTGCTTCACTGTCTTCACTACATTTCACGCTGCATCACTACGTTCCACTACGCTCCACTATACATTCCGCTGTACGTTCCGTTATGTTCTGCTATGCACTATGCCTTCCGCTACGCTTCACTACGTTTCGCTACATTTCACAACGTTTCACTGCTTCATTACTGCCTGTCGTCAACAACTTGTCCTGGACTATGCCATCTCGTACCGCCGAAAGCCAAGCCGTGAACGCACTGTAATCGCACAGATGTCACAGTATTTCCTCACAAGGCCGGGTTTGGGCTGTTCGAGATTTGGAACGGGCTGTTGAACTACTGGGCTCTCTTGCTGAGTCTTTTCAACCTTTTCAATGCCGACCCAAGCTGCTCTTTAGCGCCTGGGGGATGCAGCTTCTCCATGTCGGCCACTGTTTGGCCGCTTCACGAATTGTCAAGATGCCGCCAGGATTGCCTCATCGGAGCCTGCAACTGAAAAGCTCAAGCCTCGCTAAACCCATCCTAAAACCCAGCATGGTGCGAATTTTATGCTATGCTCAAGCTATGTTCTGGTGCTGTTGCAAGCCGTGGGCCCGAGTATGCCCGAGCCTTGCCATTGCCGTGTCAGTTGTGGCATCGGTGAAGGGCTCCATGCTGGGAGCATTACGGGTTTGCATCCTTTTCACCCTGCAGGGCAGCCCTTGACCTATGGTGAAGATCTCAGATCCTTTTGAAGGTGTGTCCCTGGCGTGCTGCCTACAAACATCGCTGAAAGGCATTTGCCCGGGGCTTCAAAGCTCGGAAGATGTGTTCCTGCCAAGAGCACCCAACAGACTGTGACTATTACCAGCGCATGGAAGATCTGTCCCTGCTCAGCTAGGTGCAGATGCTGATGCTTGGCACACTGATGGGGGACTTCGGGTTTAGCTTAAGGAGTTTATGGCTTCGAGCTGGCCTAAGTTTAGGGCCCGTTTAGGGCTCCAGCATAACGTCCAATAGCTAAGCAGCAACTGCTCCGAGCCCCCTCCGAACCGCCTTTCCCCAGCTTCCCCTTTTCCCCGCCTTTTGTGAACTTCGCGGCAACCTCAGCCCATGGCTTGCGGAAGCGACGCTCCAACGCCATGTGCACGGCCGGGATGTCGGCCAGGAGGGTCTCATCCTGCACAGAAAGATCAAAGTGTCAGCTGCACCAGTTTTGTACATTTTTTGGTACCATAGACCACAAAAACTCAATGATCACAAACCCAAACAACAGTCCAAAAAGCAGGGAGACACACTTGGAATTGGAGAGCTAAGCCAGCTAAGCATCCAAGACGTCCGGCTTCCGCCCCGTCTTCTTGGTCTTTGCCATAGTTGGTTGAGTTGGGCTGTCGCGGTAGTGGGCAAAAAAGCCTCTTTCCTTGAGGCTTCCCCCGCAAAGTGATTTTCATTAACCGTGGGAATTTCAACTTCGATTCTTCAGAAACATCCACAAACTCCTCTGATTTTAGGCCCAGATGCCATGTCGAGCTGGTAGTTTTCAAACCCCTCGGGCATGAAGCTCGAGGGCCAGTGTATCCATGTTGTGTTGACCATGTCGGGTCTGCACACAAACTTTGGAAGATTACAACTGGACGGATAGCGATATGCTGTGGAGATATCAAGGTGATCCAGGTCTTTTGGATTGATCTTCCTCTCGAAGATAATACGCGGCGCGGTGATCGCGTACACAGACATGTTCTTCCGCACCAGTTCCTCCTTTGCCATTTGGTCCCAAAACGTTCTCAAGTAGTCGCCCTTCGTGTCATTCTGGCCCAACCTGAAATACTCATCTGCATCCACCGTGGGCATCAGCCAGCGTGTGTGGCCTTTGGCACGGTAAAGACAATCGTTCGCCATCCAGGGCTGGGTTTGATAACCCGTAGAGAGTTTTGCGGACACATTGAAGTGGACCCTTGTTGCTAGGCCCGCCTTGATGTAAGGCTCGTACAAGTCCAACACTGACACATCGGTACCATGCTGTGTGTAGACAAGGAAGTGGTCCACGCCGTGCAGCAGCTGGAACTCCATCCACGGAGGCACAAGCTTGAGGGTGGGCTCAACTCCATTCCAAACATTGTTGATGCAGGCGGTGGTGCCGTAGCGTCTCAGGAGACCCGGCTTGTAAGCTGCGTGAACAGTCCCAATCTTCTGCCCATGAGCACTGTCCAGAAGGATGTCGTACGCCCCCTTTTTTGCTTCTGCTTGCGGCCAAGGGCAATGCAGAGCGAGCGTCCACGGAGGTTTTCGGTCGGGTACGAACATCTGAGCTGGCACCCGGTTCTTTCCTTCCTGGTCTGAGCAGTGAATGCCAGCCTTCTTGATCGCTTCCAATCCTCCGTTCTTGAGTCGCTTCGCATCGAAGAGAAGCGCCATGAAGAAGTTACCTTCTTGAAAGGAGGGCACAGCACTCGTCAGGACAATCTCGTGCCCGCTGGGCAGAACGAGCGTCTGTGGAGTTACCATGGCAAGGTCCCGCTTCGTAGTGCGTGAGGCCCACATGTCCTGGTCCTGGTTACCGAACTTCAATTGAATCGCTGTCATGTCCTTCGGTTGTGGGCTTGAAGCCGGGACTGATTAAGAATTCTGCGCGTTCAGATCCTATCTGAAACTAAATCATCTTGAAATATCTTGAAATACCCATGTCCTCAGCATCGGATGTGCCACAGCTAGGCTGCGCAGTAGACGACTTAGCCGTTGCCAGCAGGACGCCAACTAAAGCCGCAGCAGCAATCATGGCTCCAGCACACGGTGCACTTTGTTGTCGGTGAAACAGGTGGATACACTGATGCACGAAACGCTGATCCAAGAGAAGCCGAACTTAAGGCGCTTGACTCGCTCCAACTGCCCCGTAAAAGCTGGAAAACCCCTGAAGTTTTTTGAAGGAGCTCAGACGGCTTTTCAGCGCATGTAGGGTGCTTTTTCTAGGGTGGTGTTCCCCGAAACGTTGATTCCCATCCCGGCACGCGACCCTCGCCTTTTCTCTAGTGAGGTCCCATGACAAAGCCTTGCACCGCTTCTGGGAAGGCTAAGCTAAAAGCATTGCTCAGACTACATCCCCGTGGCGCTTAAGAGATGTCAAAGTCCGAAGTCATCCCTGCCAGGTGCAACTCAAGATCGACAAAGGATCTGCACAGTTTCGGCTGTCCTCATCAGGTCTAACCTTGCCATACCGTTGGTGAAGGCGCAAGCTAGGGTTTACGACTCATGGGGGTCGTGGCGTTCACCATGGCCTCGGGGTGCTGCACACAGCCTTTCGCCCACAGCTCTTTTCCTTGGGACCCGAGACCCATATGGAGATGTGGACCCTAGACGGCTTCACTTCGGCTAAGCTCTAGATATCTCTAGATGATGATCTTGGAGACCCGACTACGGGGAGAAGGGCAAGCGACAAGGGCTCGGAACATGGCATTTCGGCCGTGGGAAGCCACGGCTTCGAGCACCTCAAGCCCCAAGTCTGATGCCTTCGGGCAGCACTATGTCAGATCAGCGCACTCAAAACATCAGGCCCGAGAAACCTTGATAGGCAAGAACAAGATGTGTCAATGCTGCATTCTTGGCAGTTGCGCGTGAGGTGCGGTTGGTCATGGGCGGTGCCATCATGTCAGCCTTGATGAGGCACACAACTTTTTGTTTCACAGCAGCTCACGAAAGGTCTTCACATGCATTTGCAAGTTTTTCTGCCTTGCCCATGCCTTTGTGGCGTGGCCCTGGGCCTTTCACTCAGCCCAGCAACTGTCGTGACCCAAGAAGCCGATATGCAGACTTGGTCTTGACACGAGCATGTGGACTTCCATCCTCTGCACTTTGGGCAACATCCCAAAGAGCCCAATATCCCTTGATTAGGGAAGATTGCTTAATTTATGTAGGGATCCTTACATTATTTAAGCAATATTCCTTAACTAAGGGATATTGGGCTCTTTAGGATCTCCTAAACAAGTGGATGTCCTGAAATTCACCGACTCCATCTGCTGCTTGGCAGCTGTCGTGAACCAAAGCATCTTCGTCTGCGAGGCTGGTGCAGCATGACAGAGAGCGCGGTTGTATGACGTGTCGGCACAGCAGACGAAACTGTACAGAATTGACTTTGGGGTCCCAAAGCGTGCATTTTCTTGCTGCCAGACTGTCAGGACTGCAATAGAACTTCTCTAGCCGCTCAGAAACTCAAATCCACTAAAAAAGCATAGGCCTCACACCTCGGATTGGGATGAAGGTTGGCGTGCAGACTATGTGAGAGCTTGGACAGCAAACAAGGTTGCCTACTGAAGCTGTGCCGGTCAAGGGTCACCAGTAGGTGTCATTCAAGAGTCTTTAAGATTGAAAACAGCTTGGTCATGCAAAAACCGTCAGGAAATCGGTGCAGAAGTGGGGGGGGGGGGGGGGGCAGCTCCCAGCTTCGTCACTCTCAGCAAGCATGGTTTTTCCATGCTCGTCTTGCCCCCATGTTCTCTGAGGGCTCAAGCCCAAGTCGAACATTCCACAGAAGGCCCAAACTCTACGCTCACCCCCCCCCCCCAGCTCCTGGATCTTCAGCGGAACTTTGTCATCCCAGTCAAGGGGCCTCATGGAGACCTGCGGATGACGGCGCCATGCACCTTGGTACCGTCCGTGAAGAAGGCTTCGTAGGTGCCCTCGTGAGGGCTGTCGAAGCTGCCCCTCAAAGTGCCACGGCTGCCATACCTGTCACGCGAGCTTGGGGTGCCGTGGCGTGGCCAAAGTTTCGGGCGGATGCCGCTTTGGTTGCTTAGAAGTACCCCCGGGACGTGGGACATGGGCAAATATCACCCAATGGCAGAATTTGCTTTTCGATATGGGAAATCTCTTGCTACACGTAGGATGCCCAAAGGGCAATGGCTGGCAGGGGCTAGCAGTTTTCGCGGCCCGAGCAACAGCGGGGATGAGACTGCACCACTTGCCCTTACCGAACCGAGGACCCATGCATCTGGCGCAAAGGTGCTACCCTGTCAGCTACACAACCTTCCGACACACCAAACTTTTTTCCGTGGCGCCTGCCAGAGTGCCACGTAGCTCTGAAGGTTGCCTGAGCCAAGGTCCAAGGTTTTGGATGGTTTTGGAGGTTTCGACAAGGCGGCACGTTCAAGACGCGGGGCTTGGAAAGGGGTTCGACGAGTTCAGCGATGTTCAGTTCAAACGTCCACCCCGAGACGCCTAAGGCACTTGGGCCCTTGTTGAACTCTGCTTCGGCGTATTTCTATTGAGCTGAACCCCCCCTAGTGCTGGATAGACTTCAGGCACACCGGCTGGCACTTCGCACCGTTTCTTGGACATGCGTACCCAGACGCCTGCGACTCTTCCCGACTGTCCCCACCATATTCTAGGACATCAAGCGGCCGACAACATCAACTCCCCAAGTGCCCCCCCCCCCCCCCCCCCCTCTAAATTCAAAAACCTTTGGCGTATCCCTTCAAAGGCCACTATCGTCTGATGGATCCGCAAGAGCCCCCTATGCCTTGCCTGGTCGCGATCCACCCCGATGTCGGACCAGGTGCCATAGGAGCCTCCCTCAAACGATGCCTCCGAGCCGGTGACCGTCAGCACAAAGGAGTAGCCTTGGCTGATGTCCACGTTCCAGACGCCTGAACACGCAGTGGGAGTTTAAGAGAAGCTCCCCCAACGTACGCCCATTTCGGCTCCCTTTTCTCGGCCCTTCTTCGAGCTATTTCGCTACTTTGGGCACATGGCTCAACATGATTGACCCACCCCCCTCAGAAAACCAGTGGGATGTCGTCCCCCCCAAACAGCCGATTTTTGTTGAAGATCTTTTTGTGCTCATGTTAGTGGGGTCCGACCACAGTCAGAGCCCTCAGCCACACCTTCCAGGCTGAGATCCATCTTGATCACCTGAAGGCTCCTGGGTCCAGGCACCATTGGTCCGGACATAGGCATATCGCACGTCATATCCGGGGGTGGGATATGCCTAGTCTTGGAAGGAATGGGAAAGCATCAAAGGCGGGATGTCCTCAAAACAGTGCGTGCACCGAAGAAAGCCAATCCAAGCAACCACCCTCACTGCTCAAAAAAGCACAGTGTCTACTCTGCAAATCATCCGCGCGAACTACCCCGACCATCACCATCACGTTCAAAACGACCATCCCCCTCTCAGCCACGGGCACCCCGTCTCCAAGGTGATCTTCTCGTCGGCCTTCACCGGTTCCCCGGTGGCCATGTGGAGCACCAGCACCCTGCTGTGGTTGCAGCTGCAGGGCCTCCGCCGCTCGGAGCTGCAGCTCCCGCGCGTCATCGCCTTGAATGAGAACTGAGTCTGTGTACGAATCCAAAATCTTTGTTGTCCTGTTGTGCACATCTCATAAGATGGACAAACAAAAACACCTTCTTGGGGGGTGTTCGAACTTGGGCACCTTGAGATCAAGAAGCCTGGGCAGTACATGTGAGAATGCGGGTGAACGGGGAGGTTCCAAGAGGGTACTAGAAAAATTGCCCCATTGTGGTGGAAGAAGCTAGTTAGCTGGTACCAGATGGGGTAAGACACACACAAAACAAAACGCTTTCGGGGGTGGAAAGCCAAGAAGCCTTCGAAGAGAGGCAAAGTCAGACTGTCACCCGACAGTAGCGCCACTGCAATGTCCCCTAGGGGCACTTTCAGTGGAGTCGAAGCCTCTTCTTCCTTTTCTTCTTGCGGCATCTCAGAAAGTTGGCCCGAAGCCATGGCGCAAGCACACGCGCCGCGGCTCCACTTGGTCGGGAAACTGCCCCTGGCCGGAGATATCTGTTATGTCCTGTGCTCACAAACGGATCTGCCGGTGTGACTTTCAGGGCTAGACTTGTCGGTCTTGGTACTTAAGCATGCTGCCAAAAGCAGTCCATGTTGGATGTGCTGCCACATCTTGCTACCATGAATTCAAAACCACTTCTGTCATGTTCGGGATGGAGTGAAGTTGTTAGATTCGCGAAAGTGCAGGTTTCGACACTTCGCTTCGGAACTATGGGCTGGAGAGTGCGCGTTGATTTCCACTGCACGATGGAACGTCGCTTCGGGCAATCTTTGTGCGACCCAATCTTGTCTGGCCTTGGCAGACCAAAACGTATGGCACCTGGACCTCGCGACCTCGCACGTGTCTGGACCTTGTGCCCTCATCTGAGGCTTCGACAAGTGTCATTTTGTCACATTGGAACAAAAGAGGTCACAAACCAGTGGGGATGACAACAAACAGAAAGGTCCATGAGTTCAATACGAAAAGCTCTCTGCAAGTCTTGTGTGTGAGTGTGACACAGCAACGCAAAACAAATGTAACCCATGCATTTGGTACAGGAAATCAATTTCTGAAGCGTTTTTATGAGATGTTGAATGGAGCGAAGCGAGTACAAATGAGCGCAATATTTTTCAGCAGAAAGCTAGTAGTTGGACTGTGAACATAGGAATTGTACAGAAAGACCAAAGTTGACTGTGTGTTCGCTCGCTTCTCTCATGCCGCCCTGACCCCGTACTACCATGGCTACACTGTCTCCTGTCTCGCACGCAAGACAGGTCAGGCAAAGCACGTCAAAGCCACAAGGGACTTCAATGTCTAAGCTGCCAGACGAGATGATTGATGCATTGCGGGGAATCAAACAGAGCGACTGAACTTTGCTGAGGCAACAGAGGGCCGGTCTTTTCAAAACAGCTGCAGATTGGCCGAGGGTCGGGGCTCAGAGTTGTGTTTTGGGGCCTCAAAAGAGATGATTTTCCTAAAGATGCCTCTAAAACCCTGCTGCTGGTCTTTCAATGGCTTTAACGGCTCCATGACATGTAACTTGTTCGCATGCAAGCGAAGAGCATGCAAGGTTGGCAGGTTGGCAGCTTGGCCCCCTGTTAGGGCCGAAGGAACACAGTTCCGCATGAGCAGGGGGGGCCTGGCAGTCAACCAGGGCGACTAGAGGCAGACTTGTACTGTCCTGTCGCATCGTCTGAATTACGGTGGAACCTACAGCAACAGAAGGAGTCTAAGTCCGTCTGAGGATCATGACGTTGGCTTTCAACCAGGGTTTTGTCGAAGAGTCTCGCAACATTTCTGAAACTGGGGCGTCGTACTTGTAGCCGAGTTCTTCAAAGAGCTGGAGGAGATACTCCTTGCTGTGACAGTTCACGTGGCCGTGACCGCGTTGCTTCAGATGTGCCCACGACAGAATCAGCCCCTTGCGATTGTGAGCGTGAAGGTTGGCAACGACCTGCTTCTCGACTTCATGCGAAATGTGCTCACCGACCTCAAGAGAGATGACCCAATCCTCCGTTTGCCGCCCCAGGGTAATAAACAACTTCAACCTCCCTCTTCCAATCAAAAACGCTTCACAACATGAGAACTAGAGTTTTGAACAAAAGTCCGGGCTGATCTGCCAAGAAACCGACACGGCCATATCCATAGGGTAAGAAAGATCGGCGAAGTGCACGAAACCCTGGGTGAACTCTTGCGCATTTCCGGCTCCATCATATCCACGATACTGTAGATTGGGCAGCAGGGCACGAAGCATGTGTCCGGCCTGCCCCACACCAGCGCCACAATCCGTGACCGAGTCCCCATCTTTCAACACCAGATTGGCCAGGCCGGTGGCCAAACCCTTGTCGAATTCAACATGGAAGAGTGGCAGGAGCCAGTCGGCATCAGAGTAGTCTCCCTTTTGCATCTGCTTGGAATCCTCGGCGACATAGCACCATCCGCCAGACTTCAAGATGCCTTTGCGCTCCTTCCAGGGCTTCGGAAAGCAACATGAGGCCCCCCATGCCCATGCCCATGCCCCCATGAGCTCAACTGCAACATGAAATGAGGAAGGGAGTGCACGCCCATGCGAATGTACGCGTGAACCAAAAACTGGACATGCTGTCTGCGATCTCAAGCAATGTATAGTGCATTGACTAGTATTCCCTGTCCTTGCTGTTGCACGCTGCCAGGGCCTGATTGTGAAGCTCCTTCAACGTGGCAACAGAGGTCTTAGCGTTGGAGATCAAAGCGATGTCGGACTTCCCGTAGTCTTTTGGGCAGTCTTGCTCCCAGCCACAGCGGCGCGGGCCACCAAAATCCTCCAAAACCTCCAACCTCAGGGGAGTCCAGGTCACGGATTTGCCGCCCTCCACCAAACTGGTCGGGCAAGGGCAATCCTCAGACTCGGAATCATCCTCCTCCTCGAGCTGTAGGATGGACTCAGAAGAGCCTCCGAACGCCGCATATGCCAACTCAGAACGAATGCCCTGAACACAAGACCTTCAATGATGCCAAACACCCTTGCTTTCGAACTGCCCCCCGCACTATATACCCCGCCCCCCGCCTTTCTCGAGCTTTGCAGCAACCTGCCTCCACCGATGAGAGAAGCGGCGATCCAAAGCCACGTTGACGGCCTTGACGTCCGCCAGGAGGGTCTTATCCTGTTACAAGTTTTCGCGTTCCCAACACCCGAAGTAGAAACCTCATGCAAGCCCTACAGCAAAAGTCCCGAGTTACGACTGCACAGGACACATATACAAGGCAAAAGAGATGCCGAAGAGGAATCGGAGAGCCAAACTTAAGCTAAGCATCCACGACGTCCGGCTTCCTCCCGTTCGCTTCTTTGATGAAGGTAGCTCTGGTCGATGAGTTGCGGTAGTGCGCAAAGAACCCTCGTTCCTTGTAGGATTTCTGGTTCATGCGTTTCCCCCGGTACAAACAACACTTTCATCGGCTTGTTCAGCTAGGAACTGCAACCTCATCTGATTCCTTTACCAGATGTTACCAGTAGACTGATGAAGAAGGAAAACCCTTGAAAAAAAAATTCCGCTCAAAGGCCGAAATGCTATATCGAGGTGCACCGAAACAGCTTTTCCCACATAGCTCGTGGGCCAGTGTATGTCGATTACATTGACCAAGTCGGGCTTGACCACGTACTTTGGGCAGCCCATTGGAAACGAATAGCGATGAACTACGGAAATATCGGGTCGCTTGTTCTCCCTCTCGAAGTTGACCCGCTTTATGAGAATGGTACTCACGGTCTCATTCTTCAGCTCCGATTGCTCTTGCGCAAGCTGGTCCCAGAATGTTCTTAAGTAGTCGCCCCTGGTGTTGTCATTTCGCAACCTGAAATACTCATCTGCATCCACCGTGGGCATCAGCCAGCGTGTGTGGCCTTTGGCACGGTAAAGACAATCGTTCGCCATCCAGGACTGGGTCACAAAACCATTCGCGTATCTCGGGTCCGTATTCAGGTGGACCCTTGTTGCCAAGCCCGCTTTGATGTAAGGCTCATACAAGTCCAGCACTGTCACGTCTGTGCCGTTCTGCGTGTATACGATGAAATGATCCACGCCGTGCAGCAAGTGGAACTCCATCCACTCAGGCACCAGCCTGAGGGTGTGAACCTGTCCGTTATAAACGTTGTTGATGCAGGCAATAGTGCCATACTGCTTTAGCAGGGGTTGGTAGGATGCTTGAACATCGGCAATTTTCTGGCCCCCATCATCCAGGCGGATGTCATATGTTCCCTTCGCAGCCTCTGCTTGCGGCCACGGGCAGTGCAAAGTGACTAAGTCTTTGTCTCGATGGCCGAACATCTGGGTTGGCACCCGGTGCCGTCCTTGCTGGTCTGAACAGTGAATCCTGGCACTTTTCATTGCCTCGAATGATTGCCTCCAGAAGAAAAGCGCCATGAAGAAGCCTCCTTGTCCAACAAAGGGCACGACCCCTTGCAGCAGAACCTTCCGCCCGCTGCCCAGCGTGAGCTCTTGCAGCCGAGGTTGCCCCGGCAAAATCTCAGCTCTCTCAGCGAGGCTCTCAGCGCTCTTACCGAGGGACTCGCTGCCGAGGTCTTCGCGTTGGTCGCTTTGGTTGCTTTGGTCGCGTCCCCGAGTCTGAAGCACAGCCATGTCCTCGGTCAATGGCATGACATTTGTGAAACTACCTTTTTTATAAACCCTAAACTTTATAAACGCTACACATCTTCATGGGGAGCCCATGGGGGCCACGATGTGCTTTCGATGCTTCGGAAACTTTCCCCCCCCTGGCTGTGGTTTTGAAATGCGATATATCCGAGGAGGACACGTCTTGTGCTGGTCCTTGTGCTCAGCACCAAACCAGCCCAGGGAAAACCACGTGTGTTTTTGTAATGTACCCAGAAGATACTCGTGAAAATTTTATCTCAGCAATCCCAGGAACCTGTGCCACGAAAACCTTTTGAGACTTTTTCGAACTTCCATTTTGTTCCGAGCGTTTGCTTTCGTCAACCTTGAATATGGAGTGGACCGCGGGCCCAGTGGGGAGGGGGGCTTTCGCCTGCCCTGTGAGCCTAAGAGCGGTTCAATGGCGCAGTACAGCGTGCATGTGTTGTGCGCATGTGTGCTACCAGCTTAAACTCTCTCATCTTGAACTTGGCTTCCCGCCTCGGCGACCTCGGTAACATATGATGTCCCACAGCTTGACTGCGCCATCGCTGTCGCCAGCAGGACAACTACAAGGAAAGCACGGCGCATGGCCCACATTGCAGTTCACTAAGCGAGAACCAAAGCTCGACAGCTTCGAGCACAGCCTCAGCGCATAAAACGCAATGAAGTTGGGGCATTCTGTCCAACACAAACATTCGACGGAACAAGAGGTCTCAACTTCCAAACTTTCCAACATTTTCTAGCCTGCGACAACCCCATACTGCTCCCACTCTCGCGCAAAAACTTACAAACGCAAAAAACTGACAGAGTTAAACCCCAAAAACAAACACGACATGACTTGCCGGATGAAGGTACAATCATGTCGCCCAAAATAACATTCTTCATTCCGAAGAATAAACAGAGAGAAAATATTCCATCAGCATATTCATGTATCTGACGACCGCACGCTGATTCTTTTCCAGCTAGCGAGCACATGGTTTCAAAGGTTGTGTAAACGGGAGGGCCCCTCGTCCACTGAAGATGCATGTCGCACCCTCACCGTAGACGAACCCCCAAGGATGGGTGGGCGGGTTCCAAAAATTTCTTCTTGTCACCACTAGCGCCCGAGCCCACTCGATACAAGAACGGGATCATGCGCATGCCCATCAAACTTCACTCCAAAACTTCAAGCAAACACCCCTCTTTGTTAAAAACGTGAGTCCCAGAAATGCCTGTAGCCGGGTTCCCGCATAAGTCTACAAATCACCGGTAACCCCACTCTTATAAAGCTTGACGCATTCATGGGATGCGCGCGCGCATCCCTCACATGTGCTTTCTCATTGAAAGCACGGAAAACAAGAGGGGAATATCGCTTTCGTAAAACAACGACCAACGAAAGCCAAATCTGTTTTTAAGGTTTTAACTCACTCTGATGGACGGGTCCACCCCGCTTGGACTTTCAAAGCACATGCAAGATCCCTGAGGTTCTAAGATCAGACTTTCCTCAACAGCAATACCCAAAATACCTCGGCAGGTCGGGCCGATGTATTTGCCGCAAGGAGTGCTCGAAAGGTGTCGTTATCGGTGCACTGCAGGGCAAGTCATACACAACGACATGCAGCAAACCCCCGTTGCAGTATCTGAAATGTTCGCAGCAGCACACTAGTCCGTTACGAATGCCCAATGTTAGGGGAATGCGAAGAAAGCGGCGCGCGGACACTCTTTCACATTGGCGGGAAGCAGATCCAGATCAGCTGAAACCGAGAGCACCGGAGGTGCCGGCAGAAATGAAATGCTGGACCGGAGTACGCCGGTTCTAGCATGAGCAAAGGCAGGCTACCTAAGCGTGTCCTAGAGGCAAGGCGTGGAGCCATCACTTAAGAGACGGATTCTGAACCGATGCTTTGATCGGCTAGAAACCGCCACAGAAGCAGGCCACAGCAAGCACAGGACTGCGGCAAGGAAGACAGAAAGGACGGTCAGATAGGAGACGGCGGTGGGAGCTTCAAAATCGAACGGACAGGCAGTATGCACTTAACCTCGGAGCCAGAGCTGCCACGCGGGCGGATGCGTTAAGTGCATACTTGCCATTGCGTGTTAGCTGCAAACATACGTGTACAAGTACATCCACGTTCACAGCAGCACACTAGTCCGTTACGAATGCCCAATGTTAGGGGAATGCGAAGAAAGCGGCGCGCGGACACTTTTTCACATTGGCGGGAAGATTCAGATCAGCTGAAACCGAGAGCACCGGAGGTGCCGGCAGAAATGAAATGCTGGACCGGAGTACGCCAAAGTCTTCAAGCGGACGCTTGACCCGACAGGGTAACGGAGGCCAGCACACGCCAGGTATCTTGACATGTCAAGCTCAAGCGGGTATGTATACGTTCGCAGTGTGTCAGGAAGAGCCGTCCAGGGGACGAAACCAAGCTGATCAGAAGAAAAACCAATCAAGGTGGGCTAGCCATGAGAGGGACGGAAGACTTTTCAAGTAATGAAAGGATGTCGTCGACATACATCAGGGCTGAGTGAGAAAGCCACCAGAACTTGTGAGTTAAACATCACGAAGATGACGGAGACCGGCTCCGGGTCTTTGCAAATCTTCATCTGCTTGCATTGGTGGCGTTGCGGAGTGGCCTCATTGTTCTGGAAAACCCAGCATCCAGCCTCCTCTGGTTGGATTCGCAGGTCATGTCTTGGGTGCGTGCGCATGCCCCGTTTGGAGCTCGGTTGCTGCCTGCCAACAGGCCTAGACTTTATAAATCCTGGCTTTTCTGGTGCAACCGCTAGCTTTGTAAAAGTTTGGTAGCTTCTCGAACGTCTCACAAGCTCCACAGAGCTCCAAACTTCCTCACGTCTCTTCAAGCTTCTCTGAGCAAAAAGTAGCAGCTTCTCTGAGCAAAGAGTAGCAGCTCTACACTCCCTTCAAGCTTCTCTGAGCAAAGAGTAGCAGCTCCACACTCTCTTCCGGCTTCTCTGAGCAAAGAGTAGCAGCTCCACACTCTCTTCAGGCTTCTCTGAGCAAAGAGTAGCAGCTCCACACTCTCTTCAGGCTTCTCTGAGCAAAGAGTAGCTCCACACTCTCTTCAGGCTTCTTTGAGCAAAAAGTAGCAGCTCCACACTTTCTTCAGGCTTCTTTGAGCAAAGAGTAGCAGCTCCACACTCTTCAAGCTTCGCTTCTCTGAGCAAAGAGTAGCAACTCTCCACTCTCTCTTCAGGGTCTTTGAGCAAAGAGTGGCACCACACTCTCTTCTTTGCTTCAGCTGCTGTTCAAGCTTGTTGAGTGAAACGTTGGCTGCCAGCAAGACAACCCGTCCAAACTACTTCTCGAGCCTATTCAACAACGTCAAGCACTTACAAATCTTCTACGTGCGACGTGAAGCTTCTGACTCAAGCCTCATGCTTGCTAAAACAAGCATTTCCTCACAAAAGCAAAAACTCTGGCCATGCATACAAAACAAATTAAAGGAAAGCTCTGCTACTGCACTGCAAACCAAACACCAAGCATTCGCTCCCGAAACTCTTCAAACACTTTGGTAACGTTTGGAAAGGTGCTGATAGCCACTATATGGGCATCAACTTTTTCTTCAGCAAGCGCAGAGCGTTACCCAGTGGGCGTCCTTCATGCAAAACGAATTCGCCCGGAGCCCCTTTGGGGCGAGACATTGTCTCTCGGGCAGTCGGTCACCCTGCTACGGCAAAACCACAGCTCAAAAGCCGGGAAGTGGTGCACCCACAGGCCATCTACAGGGAACTATGTTACAAGCAGACTCAGCAGGGAAGGAGCTGCAGCCTCAGCCCAAAGGCCGGGAAACTGGATGCCCCCAGTGAAGCAGCTCTGGTTTCCGCAGCCTCCTCGGCCGGGGTGGTGCACAACCAGCGAACTTCTTCCCCCAAGGGTCCCAGGGTGTTGCAGATCTGGTCAAAACACGCCTGGGGTGACCCCTGGAAACTTGCCGAAAGTAGCCCGCATCATGGGGCAATATTTGGCAACTACTCTCCAAAAGCCCGTCCATTCCGCCTTCCTTGGGAGGGGTCCCAGTTGTTGGCATCGATAAAGGGAACCTCGAGCCTTGCGGCCTGTGGCTCAGGTTTGAAATGCCAACATCCTTGGCATCTACCCCACAGGCACACAAATGCAACAAGGTGGCCAACGTGGCCAGAAGGTAGGAGTGCACACGGAGCTCTTGCACGTGGTACAGAAAACAATGCAGGCCCGCACCGGCACACCTTCGGCTTCTACTCCAATCCACATGGAGCCACTGGTGAGAACAGGAGCAAGAAGCCGGGAAAAGCGCCGTGCCATGTCAATCTCTGGACCATTTAGGGAATTATCGTGCGTGAGTTTCAAAACCAACGCCTAAGACAGTTGGTAGCTTTGACTCCAGGCGTGGGAGAACCCGGGCTTCCACAACAACCTACCGGACCGGGTCCCACATAAGTGTAATTTTTTTTTTTGGACTGACGCCTCTTTACTACATCAGTAGCACAGTAGGCCGGTCTTGTTGGGCTCGACGTAAAGGGTGAAACAAAGTCAGCGCACACAATCCGCCAGACACAACAAGCAACCACCAAGCAAACAAACACCAAAGAAACAAAGCGAGCAATCGCGCTGAACTACTAGATACCCCACGGACTCAGTACTCGAGGTCGTCAATGAAGTCCCGGTTCACAAGGAAGCACAGAGCTTGTGGGGGAATCGCAAATTGCGACATTGCCAGATTCTCAAAACCACCATCATGTAGCCACTGGTGCGACAGCGGTTATTCAAACCGAGGTCATCAGAAGAGGTTCGGATCACGTACTCGTTGTCAAGGACAGACAACCGACACTCAATGGCGAAAGGATGTTGCAAGTCAGACTCCCTAGGGGGGATGAAAGATGTGCATATGCCCCATGGTGGTCAGCCAGTGGGGACTTAACAGCAAGAACAATCAAGGCAAGACCGGCCCAGGGCACTCCATGGTGGTCAGCCAGTGGAGTAGCTCCGAGTTTTGGGTGCTCCATTCACCTTGGCGTACAAGTGCCCACCCAGAGAGGTGTCCGCGCCCGGCACAGGGGGCATATGCCCCATGGAGGTCAGCCAGTGGGGACTTAACAGCAAGAACAATCAAAGCAGGACCGGCCCAGGGCACTCCATGGTGGTCAGCCAGTGGAGTAGCTCCGAGCACAGGGTTCTCCAGTCAACCTGGCGTACAAGTGCCCACCCAGAGAGGTGCCCGCGCACGGCCAGAGGGGGGGCGAGAGTAGCTGCAGCTACCGATTCCACGGGGAGAGTCCACAGCGAGTTACCAAACCCTTAACGCCACAGGGTTTATAATGACAACGAGGAACCTGCGCATCGGCACGCATCAGGTCCCTCCAAACCCAAACCCGCGAGGTACGTCGGTAAGGAGATGGGAGGGCTCACATCACATTGGTGCCGAAGTGCAAGGATCTCCATGGTATTGCTACTTTGGTCCAATCAGAGCCTTCAGGTAACATCCACGCGGGCGGGGAGCCCACTTGCCCTGCCGCAGGCCAAGCTCAGACGAGGGTGACCCTCTAGAGTCTCAAGAGGGCCAGGTTGTGCTACAAGTGGGGAATGGCTCCCTGCCAAGTCAGCGGGTGCATAATCTCCACGTAGAAGTGTCCACAGCCAGCGCGCCGAACTGCTAGGTCACCCTGTGCACTCAGTACTCGAAATCGTCGAAGAGGCCGGGAGCACACATGTAGCACCGAGTGCGCAGGTGCGTCGCAAAATGCGACGTTGCCAGATTCACAAAACCACCATCATGCAGCCACCGATGCGAATACATTCAGCACCAGCCAAGGCCGTTCACGAGAAGGTTCACAAGTCCGCCATCACAGGTGGGGCATAGTCGTGCCTTGGCACGGGACGTTGCAGGTGTCAACCTTCTTGATCCGAAGTATAAAGTTGCCCCATGGTGGTCAGCCAGTGGGGACTTAACGGCAAGAACAAAGGGGCCTCTCCGAGCACAAGGCGCAACGTTTTTTTGACTCACAAGAGTCTCGTCCGACGGCCAAAGCAGACTTGACTGCTTCGTTCCAATCAAAGCCATCAGGTAAACCCAAGCAGGCGGGGACCCCACCTGCCCCGCAGGAAGCGGGAGAGTCCAGTCGAAACTTCGCACTCAAGGCCAAGCAACTATCTCCTTGGCCGGTAGGGTTGAGGGTTCATAACCAGAATCAGACCCTCCATGCCCAAACCGACAGATGTCATGACTGTGCTTCTGTTGCCTGTGTTGACACATTCTGCTGTCCTGCAAGAACACTAACTTTGATGTGGGGGCACAGAACTTGATTCGAAGCCACTTGTAGTTCTTCTTCAGCCCCACCCTCTTAGTCAAGAAAACTCCACTTCCCTTTTCGATACAAAAAACCACACGCAGACCCTCTTGTGGTCTTCGACTCCATGCATGGATTAGCAATGCAGAGACTGACAAAGTACACACACAGCTGGGCGATCGAGTGGCCAGCTCGCTGCACTTACTGTTCTTCGTGTGGACGCTTGTGCCGGCGAGGAGATGTGAGAGCTCACATCACGCTTGGCCACCTACCGATGGGGAGGTAGTCATGTATGCCTGCTTTGACGCAAGCAGAGATATGCACCCAAGCAAGGCAGAGAACCCCGCAGCAACCCAAGCACAGGCAAGAATGGCTCTCGTGAAAGGCCAGGTTGTCCACAGGTGCTTCGATGGCACATTGCCAGGGAAGTGGAAACCTGATCTCCGCGTACAAGTGTCCACAGCCCAGAAGCAGCATCCCCTAGCTGGTCTCTCCCCCAATTGGCATGACGCCGTTGTACGACAAGGGGATGTCACCGTCCAGACGAGAGATGGTCAACACTCTGACTCAAGTCCGAGGGGTTCACACACGGTCGTAGCACATAGAAGCGGGCAACCTGCCCACCTAGAGGGGGCAGAGGAAAGGAAGATTGGCCGTTTTACCGATAACAAAGCTGGAACATCCAGGCAGAACCGGTCCACGGCAGTCCGTGGCAGATGGCCAGTGGAGCAACACGAAAGAAGGCCCCCCGTTCCCACAGGCACACCGCGGGGCCGACCCAGAAGGGCGCACAGCTGCAAGCTGTAAGCACACAAAAGACAAGCACGATTCAATCTGTGGCATAGACTACGAGAGGTTGCCAAACCAAGAATATCCCGAGGTAGTCTTGCGGCATGTATCGGCGAGGAGATGTGGGCTTACATCACGCTGGGGCAGCATGCCATGAAAGGACTCAATGGCGCGTTCGCATGGCGTCAGTCGGACTCTCAGATGACAGTTTGCTGTCTATTGCCAGGAGCTATCCCAGTCCGGACGCCGGGAGCGATGGCCAGCTGAGGTGGTATGGGAACGCGTGCGGCTGGGCATGACCTGCATTGGAGGCAGCTCTTGCTCATCAACCCCCCACTCAGAGATGCCGTCCGGAATGGGGATACGCATGTATCTTGTCATTAAGGTTTGGGCCGCGAGCCACATCACCCGGACAGCTTCCTGGATTTGCCTGTACTGCACCTTCGTCCTTTTCCTGAATGTGAAAGTTTTTGACTTTCTTGTGAGTGCCTTTAGAGTTGACAGGATGTCTTGCACATGTGACATGAACCACGAGTTTGCATTGCATGAGTTGAGAGCTGCTTGAACCGTTTGTTGGTGTTAGCAGAAACAGGCATGAACATAGCATGTTTGGAGCTTGGCTTGAAAGTGTTTTTCTTGCTTTGAGCTTGACGTAAGATGCTTGGAGTGTGCATGATGAGCAGAGAAGCACTCGAGATGCTTTAGGAGCATTCTTGAAGAAGTGCGTGTTGCTCTGAGTTTGCTCTTTGAACTTTGGCCGCCGACCCTCGCTTCGCTCGTGTCGTAGCACTGAGGTTCGAGCAGAGTGGCTGTGCACTTGTATGCTTGTTTTGCTAAAGCACTAAGTCCTAAGAAGCATTAGGACGTTTGCATGTTCCTCCTTTGTTTAACAAAGTTGAGATGGAATTCACGAAAGTGAAGCTGCGCTGACTCTGCGTTCCAGTAGAGACCATGGCCGCCCAAGCTCCGGACCCTTCTCAGGTGCCGGTGCCGGACATGAGTCCTGAAGAAGAGACTTTGCTGTTTGGTCAAGCAGGCCAGACAACTACGCGACCTCAGGAAGCACCGAACCCCTTTGAGTCCCCTCCGGCAACTCCTGCTCAGCTGAGCGCGAGATCCTGCATGACGCCATTTCCTACTATTTGCTTAAGAACCCCAAAAGAATATAAAATAGTAATCCCTGTTTTGCCCTTAACAAGGAAGAATATTTGTTTTTGTTTTTTTCGGGGTTCTTGAGCAATTAGTAGTTTCGCATGATGAAGTTAGGGTTCAGGGTTTAGGGTGTTTAGGGCGTTTAGGGTGTTTAGGGTTTTTAGGGTTTTTAGGTTTTTAGGGTTTTTAGGGTTTTTAGGGTTTTTGGGGTTTTTGGGGGGGTTTTGGGGGCTTTTGGGGGTTTGAGGTTTAGGGAATGGGCCATGCTCATCGAAGGTCGGGTTTGGGTTCAGATTTTCGCATCCGAGCAACAAGTCTCCGGGAAATCGAGGGCGCGTTTTCTCATGCCCCCCAAAGGTCCTAGGTAGGAGAAGGGGGACCCTCAAAAGGGAGCCCCTTCTTAACCCTCTTCTGGCTCTCTTAAACAGGGACCTTATTCACAGGGTCTATATCCCCAAGGGTCCCCCTAATCCTATCCCCTACGAAGGTCCATGTACCTGCTTCTTATGTACTTGGGACCAAAAGTCCATAAAGAGGAGGTGCTTAAAGGCCCCAAGTGTTCCCTATTAGCGTTGCTTTTATGCATGCAGCAGTGTCAAGGCCTGAGTACGTAGAGCTTCCGAGTAACGTGAGTATTGCGGACTCTAAAATCCCTCAAAAGGCCGGAAACAAGAAGGTGTATCTTCGATTACACAAAGCCATGAACGGACTGAGATCAGCACTGCTTTCTTGGTATAAGGAGCTGAGTTCGCACTTGGAGCAGAGCGGATTCAGTCCAAGCTTGGACCCGACGATATACCGCAGGAAGACCTCCAAGGGTCTGACGCTGGTCCTCTTTTATGTTGACGATTTGTTAATCTACTCTGAGGACCCCTCCGAAGGGAAGAAGGTTTTCGAAGATTTACAGAAACGCTACAAGCTGAAACTGACTGGTGAGCTTCATGAAAATTGTGCGGGAGAAGTATCCTTTCTAGGACGGCGAATCTTCAGGAATAAGAAAGGCCAAACCGAAAAGATCAGTCCAGCTGCTCACGAGAAGTACCGTAGGACCTTAGGGCGTCTAGCATGGGCTGCCCTCTCCAGACCAGATTTGCAGTTCTGCTGCGGATTTTTGGGGCGTCATCAATCGGCCCCTGACGAGGCAGCTGAAACATGCATGAGGGATGTTCTCAAATGGGTCAAAGGTCTTCCGCATAAGGTTCAGGTGTTTCCGTCGACTCGGGAGATCCTGGAAGACGATGCGGATCCCCAAGCGGTATCGTGCTTTACGGACGCAAGCTGGAGCCTGAATTCTGTTAGTGGTGGTGTGATTACTTGGGAAAACTGCTGTTTAAAAACGTTCAGCAGGAAGCAGTCCACCACAGCCCTTTCGAGCGCCGAGAGTGAGCTTGCGGCGCTTACTGAGATAGCCAGGGAAGGTTTGTACATTGCTCTCTTGACGGAGACCATCTTGGAGGGCATCCCGAAGGACCGGGAAACGGGGTACTACCTTCTTAAGGGGTATTCGGACTCTGAAAGCGCCGTGTCCATTTCCAAAATGGGGACATTGTTGAGGAAAGTCCGCCATATTGAGTTAAGAGCCGCTTTTCTCCAAGAACTTGTCCAGCTTGGAAGATTCACGATTGAGCACATACCAGGTGCTGTCAACCCGGCAGATGCTCTAACAAAAAGCCCAACTAACGACAGTTTGGTCAGCTTGTGCGAGGCCTGTGGCCTCATTCCGGAACCAGTCCCCTGGAAAGAGAAAAATTCCGGAACCAGCGCTTCTGTCACGTTTAAAGAGCCCAATAAACCAGCAGATGAAGTCTGCGAACTGAACGTCCCTGTTTCTTGGCGAGCCGCAGCAGAGAAGGTAGCAAGGAACCAGGCTTCTTATGTTGTGGTTGAGCTCTGCTGTGAAGAAGGAAGCTCTTTGTCAAAAGCTTGCTCGAAGAATCCTCGTATCGCGTATTTTGGAGTGACGAAGCAAGTGGATCTGTTAAGTGAAAACGGATACCAGCTTCTCAAAGAAGTCTTTAGCGTGTTACTTCATGAAGGGGTGAAGGTGTATGCGCACTTGTCTACGCCGTGTTCGGCTGGGTGCGGACTTCGTCATTTGAGATTTCGAAAAGGTGGACAGTCCTACGCCAGGTGGCGGGAGTCTCTTTTGGTCCACAAGAGGTCTTGGCAAAGGATTTGGAACCTTCTCCGTCCGTACGCGAACTGTCCGCGTCTTCTTCTTTCTCACGAGTGGCCAGCTAGGTCTGACTTGTGGAATGAAACGGTCTTTAGGTCTGTAAGTCAACGTCTTGGTCTTGCGAAGGGATGTGTCGTCGATCGCTGTTGCTTCGAGAAGGGTTCTGAAAGAGCCTGGAAGAGATGGTGGTTTTGTAGTAACTCTTCGAATTTCATCAACAGTATGGCTAGGAACCGCTGTGATGAGAGCCACCAACACATCCACCTTCAGCTCCCGGCGTCAGGTGTGTACCCTGAGCTGTTAGGAGAAGAAATGCTGAAGGGTGCGAGACGAGCTATGGAAGAAGACAGGACTTGAGGACGCAACTGTTGCAGGCATGAGGGGGTGTGAAAGTTTTTGACTTCTTTGTGAGTGCCTTTACAGTTGACAGGATGTCTTGCACATGTGACATGAACCACGAGTTTGCATTGCGTGAGTTGAGAGCTGTGCTTGAACCGTTTGTTTGGTGTTAGCAGAAGCAGGCATGGACATAGCATGTTTGGAGCTTGGCTTGAAAGTGTTTCTTGCTTTGAGCTTGACGTGAGATGTTTGGAGTGTGCATGATGAGCAGAGAAGCACTCGAGATGCTTTAGGAGCATCCTTGAAGAAGTGCGTGTTGCTCTGAGTTTGCTCTTTGAACCTTGGCCGCCGACCCTCGCTTCGCTCGTGTCGTCGTACTGAGGTTCGAGCAGAGTGGCTGTGCACTTGTATGCTTGTTTTGCTGAAGCACTGAAGTCCTGAGAAGCATTAGGACGTTTGCATGTGTTCCTCCTTTGTTAACAAAGTTGAGATGGAATTCACGAAAGTGAAGCTGCGCTGACTCTGCGAGAGACTTGCCGAACACCTCTGGGTGTTTTGGCTCAAGCGTGGAGTGAAAAAGAGCTCTGCGTTTTTCACACCGAAAGCCTTGCTTTGTCCAGCTGCGGGACCGGGCAATCCAACATTTCAGCAAGGTCGAAATGCTGCAATGCCCCCGACAATCTAAGGCACTGCGTGATGATAGGGTCATAAACCTTCAAATACGCTGCCGGAAACGTTTCAGGCAGATGCAGTAGCGTGTCAGCGATTCCGATCAGCATATCCGAGCTGGTTCGGTATGCCGTTCAAAAACACCTCATAGGCCCTATATGCCCGAAGCTGCTGGAAGTGTGTTGTGAGGTGTTGCGAGTCACGCAGGTTCATGTCGGGCCGAGGTTTGACATTCTTACCAAAGTGATGTCCCGCTGCAAGAGATCACAGACCGAGACTGTGTTGCTCTGCATGATGGGTGCGCAGGCTGGGCGCTGGAATCGCGGGTGCTGCTGGGCTCGCTAGGCCCTCGAGGCTTGGCTTTTTGGTGGTTCCAGCTGCTGAGAGCCGTCTTTGTCCAAAGCGAGAGGCCGACTTTCTCTTGCGAGCTTGGACAGCGGGCACAGGCCTGGCGGGGATGGGCGTCAGGCCATGGGGAGGCATGGGGAGATCCGATTTTGGTTCCGTCAGGCCAAGTGAGTCCGTGGGAGACTTAGCGCAAGGGGGCTGTGACGCCTCAACCGTCCTAATCCCATCCGGAGATGCTGTGTGCGTGGGCCGTGTCCGGGGGCTGGGTGGACGTCGTACGCCAGGCGGCGGGTCGTAGTAGTAGTAGTAGTAGTAGTAGTAGTAGTAGTAGTAGTAGTAGTAGTAGTAGTAGTAGTAGTAGTAGTAGTAGTAGTAGTAGTAGTAGTAGTCGTCGTCGTCGTCGTCGTCGTCGTCGTCGTCGTCGTCGTAGTAGTAGTAGTAGTAGTAGTAGTAGTAGTAGTCGTCGTAGTAGTAGTAGTAGTAGTAGTAGTAGTAGTAGTAGTAGTAGTAGTAGTAGTAGTAGTAGTAGTAGTAGTAGTAGTAGTAGTAGTAGTAGTAGTAGTAGTAGTAGTAGTAGTAGTAGTAGTAGTAGTAGTAGTAGTAGTAGTAGTAGTAGTAGTAGTAGTAGTAGTAGTAGTAGTAGTAGTAGTAGTAGTAGTAGTAGTAGTAGTAGTAGTAGTAGTAGTAGTAGTAGTAGTAGTAGTAGTAGTAGTAGTAGTAGTAGTAGTAGTAGTAATAGCAGTAGCAGTAGCAGTAGCAGTAGCAGTAGCAGTAGCAGTAGCAGTAGCAGTAGCAGTAGCAGTAGCAGTAGCAGTAGCAGTAGTAGTTGCTGATATTGTTGAAATATTTTTTGACTGCAAAAGTTTTTTTTTGATTTGGTTGCGTTGTTTTGGTACTTTTTCCTGACCTCTTTTCTGGCTCTTTGTTTGTCTCTGATTTTGCTTTTGTGTGTTTCTGAATATTTGTTGTTCTATAGTGTTTCGACCCTTGCGGCTTCTATATATTTGTGAATCGTTTGACGCTTGACGCTAGCGGCTTCTAGAGACCAGAGGTTTTGGTTTACTTTGTTATACTGCAGCTGAGACGTCGAGTTTCATGGATTTTGCAACTGATGGATTCTGCAACTGTAAGGTCTCGGTTCTGCTTCTTGCGCAATTTTTTCTCGGAGGCTACAGACATAGCGGGAGAGTGCTTCGCACCCCCATTCTTGCCGTTAGGCCAAAAATCCAAGTCGTAAAGCGCCGTTAAACTTTTACTGTGCCAAGCTGAAGCATTCAGATGGAGTGACTGAAATCAGCCGCAGAGAAGCAGTGGAGAAGGCTACACACCGTGCCGAGTGTGCAGAGCCTGACGCGATGATACGCAGTAGATTGACATTTTGCCAGGTCCAGCTTTCTTGTCATGTTCCATTTTGGAACCAATCCTTGTCATGTCGCGCTTCGAATGTGTTACTCCGAATGCCTTGAGTTGAGTAGTTTGCTCATCTCTCGTGCGATGGCTGCTAGGCCATCAAAATCCTTTACTACGAGCCTCAATGGCTAAGTGACGGCAACTCCTTGTTGCCCATTCCTGCAGTCTGTAGTTCAGCCGTAGAGTAGTTGAACTTCCTGCTCAAAAGAAGCAGCTGACACAAAGGCCTTGAGCTGGATCAGCGAAACAGCTGCCCGTAGTTGAAAGGGAGCCTGAACTAAGTTGTCCTTTTGGTTGAAGCCCAGATTTTGTAGTACTGATTTGTGTTTTTACTTTGCTCTTCCAAGCCCTTATCATGTACTTACAGTTCCTGATACAGCTCATGATAACCCACCCGACGTCGATGATGAGGACACTGCCCTGGTATGGCAACTCCGCGACTACGATGCCCCGCCTACATGTGCGCTCTTGATGTACGCACGCAGGGCATTCAAACCATACCACAACATGACACCAAAGGGCTGGAATGCATTGCCGGTAAGCACATGAGGCAACAATAGACAAGCGGATCGCTCAATGGGCACTCGACAGCCGCATGGCATGCTTGCCTCATGTGAGCGTCGTACGTGTTATTGACTCTGGTTACCAACAAAGGCACGGGGTCCCATATAGACCTAAGTGCATTAAGGAGTGGGCTTATAACAATTGGAAGATGCTGGAACCGATTGGGAGAAACTTTGACAATAATCACGAGCGTGTGACAAAGGAACGGCGCTCTGCCTTGCAGCGAATAACTAAGCTTCTGACGGCATCCTCTGAGACGCCGCGCCACCGCCCAAGCCCCCCCTCCGAGCGAAGCAGGAAGGCCTGATGTACGCTGACGAGACACGTGAGCAGATACTACAACTTGTCCAGGTACAGGATACCGGTTTTTCTGACAATGGCGACAACATTCGTAGCTGGCCCTTGACATGGGGGCACGTCCGGGCTCGTCACATGGGGGCACCCTCCGGCAAAGTCCCCCAGTGTTGTCATGTATTGCAGACCTGGGTTGTCGTCGTGCTGATGCCAATATGCCTCGTGGTTCTTGGTCACCCGAATGGATGTGCCAGACAAGGGTGTCTGGCAGGCAGCCTGTGCAGCAAGCGAGTTCAAGTAGGCCAAGATCCTGGAGCTGCGCAGGAAGGGTGCATGTACTATAGCAGTGCCATGTGCCACGACCTACGGATATCCCACAAGACTTGGAACACTCGGTTCTTAATGCTGTCGGCTTCACTGCAGGATCCAGGCCGGAACAAAACTAAACCAAACCAACATCTCACAAAGGTGCTTCCTGAGTGCTGCACAAGGTGCAGGCTCGTCAGCCACACATGTGTCCACGTCTTGACGGCAAGCGTTGGCCGCTGTTGGAAGCAGTTCGTCCCAGACGGATTGTGCTGGTTTCCTCGCTCCTTCCCCACGTGGGCATAACTCCCAAAGGCCCGTGGACAAGCTATCAGGCGTGAAAGGCCCAGCCGGTATTGCGTTAAGCCCACAGTGCTTTTGCTCCAGCAGTTCTGTCACGCAGTGATAGTTGGGCCGAGATCCTCCGCCGCCATGGCGGGGAACTGGTATGCCAGCATGTCAACCAGGCGCTCCAAAGGCAACTGGCAAGCCACGTTTGCAGGACAAGGTCAAGGGTAGGCCCGAGTCCCTGGAAAGCAGTAGGTCAGTAGGCAAGTAGAGAGATGTGGGCGGAGGCCGCCAATCAGGCGCTCGCAGCATTTCCGACGCAGCGCCCCCAGGCTGGTGTCGGGCTCGTTCGGGATTTGGAGGAAAGTCTCCAAATTCACGCGCCGTGTGTGCAAACCAAGCATCCGTTTAACAAACTCCTGGCAAGGGCCGGAAAGTTTCACCATGGCACAAGTAACCCACTTCTATTTCTGATTCTTCCATGCTATAAGTGCAGGTGGAGCGCCTGTCCGCAATGTCTGTTCTAACTGTGCTTCTTTGGTCAATGAGGATCCATCAGAGAGGACCGGATGGTCCTCTCCGTTTGCCTGTCAGCGAGGCCGTACACTGTACACCCTTTTGGCTAGGTCCGCAAATTCATAGTCTCCTGGTGGAAGCTTGAATAGATCGTCCCCGTCCAACTTGAGTAGAGAAGAGGAGAGCCGACAGCCGCAGGCCCAGCTCGGCGAGCTCGCCTGGTCGCCACACACAGAGTTGATCCTGGTGATGCACCAGACTAACTGTATGTTGGAGCTGGGAGCCGAGAGGTATCGACAGCTTGTAGGCATGGCTATGCCTCCGAGTCGAGCTTCGACTGGAGCCCACCAGCACAAGTGGGAAGCGAAGAATTGTGACAGTTGGTGTGTAAGAAAGATCTTGAAACCTCCAAATCGCCAAATGTTGAAAACTCACTAACACAGCTCTTAATCAGGTAATTATGTTGAATATACTCCGGTGTTTCGCTCGCTGCACTCGCACGTATTCACATCCAGGTAAAACACTTTGCGAATTTTCAATCGTTCGGTTTGGGCGTCGCGCGCAACATGGACGTATGAACACTACAGTTGAGCTCGTCTCGTCCTGCAGTTGATTTCTGTCCAAACGGCACTGTCAGAGGCTTTCAAAAACGCTTGTTTCAAGTTGGCAGCAAAGCCAAGTCGCCTACATGAGAGCAGCTGCACTGACAACAAAACGTGCTTCCACACGGCTCCACTTTGCAGGCCGTGAAGCCATTGCGAAACTGGCTGCTCTACAAGGGCCTCCCCAGTGCCAGTTGCAAGTGTTACTTGTGTCAAGCAACTTACAGGGCCACGCGGCCACAGGGTGGCTGCACTTCTTGCCATGAACCTGCCTTCAAGATCACCAGGTCTGAGCAAGGATGAAACGCTGGCAGGGTGTGACCGAAAATGCCCAGCAACACTGACGAATTCTTGAGCATTGCACTCAAGGTTCAATGCCCATCCGCGCTGTGGGCCGGAAAACGGGAGGTTACCTTCTTGCAAAAATCCGGGCCTAACAGGCCTTTGTTTTCCTTGCGTGGCTCTACCTCAAGCTCAAATTACGGGGCCTATTTTTGGTGACGCTTTTTGCAATTTCGGAGTCCATGTTTCGGGGTGCATTTTTGGCCCTCAAAAATCTCACAAAAACCGATCAAACGTTCCGGAAAGTCACAACCATTTGCACATGAGCAGTCATTCTATCCATCAGCAGATCAAGAAAGCTGTTGTTTCCAGCAAATGGAAGCTGCTTCCAAGTGACCATGCCTTGATCAGCTTACAAAAATCTCTTTGTTGGTCGTCCAGCTTCTGCACTGTGGAGGCCATTTCAAGCGCCAATTAAAACAAATTTTAGAAGCTCCAAAAGCAGCCCCCAACACACCAGTTTCAAACCTCTACTGGCAGCGAAGGTGCCTGAAGCTTCCTTGTTTTTTTTCCTCGCATTTTTCGCTTGCACACCCCACTCACCCACTTGTGAAAAAGAAATTGACACTCCGACCCCACCAACACCACACACACACACGGCACAAAAGGCAAACAAGGCAGAAAAGATCAGCAGGCTCGGAAGCGACAAGATCGGGTACCTTCTTGTTAGACGACTTCGGCTTCGGCTTGCTTTTCGCGTTTTTTTGGGCTTGGCTTTCTGCAGGAAAACGTTTGGCACCTCACTCCGGAAAGCCTTCTCTGAACCGAACTGCACCATGCAAAAGCCAAGTTCTCAAGCGATCCATCCGAACATGCTCGCACGTAGGTACTGCCAGCGAAGTACGGCTGGGACATAGTCACCTGGAGTGATCTGTGACCTTGAAGCGAGGTGTGACGCACCCATGCTCTGTGGCCCCGGAGTCGACCGACAGACCGACACGACATCTAGCATCTCAACCATTTGAATCTTCAGAGCACTCTGGTGTATCTGCAAGGCCATAGGCCGCAAAAATCGCTTGGGAACTCGAGCTCGCCCTGAAGCA
>CAJNDS010000463.1:0-80000 GCA_905221605.1 Symbiodinium natans | reverse complement strand
GAAATGGACCTTGTACATTGTACATTATGCTTGTACTTACTCACGAATTCCTACTAATTATTAACAATTCATCCTTTAAAGAATAATCGTAGTAGTTTAGTGTTTCAAAAATAATCGTATTAATTAATGAAACTATTAACCATTTCTCATTAATCCACTATTCACTATAGAATCTAAATCTAATCCGAATCTAATCTATTCCTACAATCTTCCCATGGCAGGTTCCAGCAACAGCCCCCATATGCCGCAGAACCATGTGCCATCGGACCACAGGCCTTTCCTGAGGCTCCTCCCATCGACACGCAGTTCCCGTGCAACTCCTTTCGGACCATAGGACCATAGGATAGGCCGGACAAGCTTCCCATGAAGCTCCTGTGACCGCAGTGTTGAAATCCTGCGAACAAACACACAACTCCAAGCAGGCCACAAGGCACAGCCAACACCATTCCGACAAGTGAGCTGAATCATTGAAGTTTAATGTAGAGCGACCTTGCTTTCTAGCTCGCAGCTAGCAGCTAGCTAGCCGCTAGCCCTAGCCTGACCCGGTTACCCGCCTTTGCCTGCCTGGTACCTGGAGTCTACCTGTTGTCCTACCTGTTGTTCTACCTGCTCCTATTCGTTCCGTCCTCCCAGTCCTGCCAGGCCCCACAGTGAACGATAGGTCGGTGGGTTCGATAGCCAGTGATTCATAGCTGATAACTGATAACCCAGTCACCCAATCAGTGTAAGAGCTCCGCAGCTCGGCTAGTGCAGCTATAGTAGCTAGCTGCTAGTGCTGCTGCTAGTGCTGCTGCAGCTGCTGCTGCTGCTGCTGCTGCTAGTGCTGCTGCTGCTGCTGCTGCTGCTGCTGCTGCTGCTGCTGCTGCTGCTGCTGCTGCTCATGGCCACTGACTTGCGACATGTGCAGACGCATCCCTGTTTTGTTTTCGCTGTTCGCAGGATGGGGAATGATTTTCATGAGCATGGCTTCATGTTATTACTGATTTGCGAAAACAAGATCAACAACAGTAGTTTCGCAGCCTTGGTATTTTCAATCATTTGCATCATCTGCGACGCGACACTAAGATGGTATTTTTGCGCAAGCACATCAGCATTCCGCCGGCATGGCTTCTACACTTCAGCAAGCTGCTAGAGGCGAGTGCAAGGCAACACAGCTGGGTGCATTGCTGGAGGCGTGTAGGCCTTGAAGGCACTGGCCTTATGGCTTATCAGATGGCAAGGGGTGAACGGTTTCGTCATGTGATTAGTGACTATTTCATGACTCATAGCTGCTAGTCACTTAGTGGCCCGGGCTGGAGCCTCGCTTGCCGCAACATGGAGTCGACAACTGATGTTTTTGATGATTTTTTCGAAGAAGAGATCCTTGGAAGCCAGCAGACGGCTGTGGAGGAGGCCGAGGGCTTACGAGAGTCTTCAGACTCGGAGGATGATGCCGTCGTGGAACCTAGCTCATGGTGGGCTTCACTGATCAAGTCACACACGAAGGATCACGGAGTTCCATCACAATGTAGAAAGCTCAACTTGCTCTCTGCGTGCAGCGGGCTTTGCGCTGAGTCTGAGGTGTTGAAGGCCGGTTGGGGGGCTACAGGCTAAAGTTGGAGGGCCGGTTATGCTGGTTCGGCCTTGTAGAAGTTTGAAGGTTTGAGTTTCTAGAATGTGTGACGATTGTAGTTGCAGTGAAGCAGTAGCAGCCTTAACGCTGAAGCTACAGCGACAGCCGCTCATTTGCTGAGTCTGCTGGAAATTGCTGGGGCTGGGGCTCTGGAGCTGCTAAAATTGGGGAGCTGGTGGGACTGCTGAGGGGCTGCTGGGAGCTGCTGTGCGTGGAGGTGCTGGGGACTGCTGGAGTGCTGTGGGGAGAGGCTGGGAGCTGTTTGCTGAGCTGCTGAGGAAGCTGTGCTGGGGAGCTGGGGCTTCTGGGTCCAGTGCCTGTTGTGTTGGGGAGCTGTTGCTGCGGGGCTCCAGAGGTTGAAAGGTGTGGGGCTTAGGGCCTAGGGCCTAGGGCATAGGGTTGGGATTTTGCCAAACTTTACACAGTTGTGGCAAAATAGATATCGGCTGTCCAGGTCCATAAACAGTTCTAAAATTAATGTTAACCTCGTATTATTGAACCCCCTGATATTAAAGTGCGCCAGGGGTCCCGGCCGCAATAATAAAGCCCTGGAAATAAAGTACGCCAAGTCGGGGCTGGTTTTTTTTGGGGGAGTTTGATTGAAGGGGGGCTCTAAGGAAAGGAATCCTTATTCAAAGGGGCCCTACTCTATTTGGGGGGGTTTGATTGAAGGGGGGGGGGGTTTATTATTACGAGGTCAACATTAAAGCATCTTCTAGAATTCTAGAGTTTTTAGAGTTTCTAGAGTCTAGAGTCTAGAGTATAGAGTATAGACTATGACTATGGACTGTAGCGTGTAGAGTGTAAGGTTACAGCAGCCCTACCCATAGCCGTAGCCCGTTTCTATAGCCTTTACTTCGAAGTCGTCGTGGCAACTGTGGCGCCATGAGCCGCTTTAGCCCGCTTAGCCTTAGCCTCCGTGTCAGGAGCTCGGCGTCAAATTCAACTTTGCTGAGTGTTTCGGAGCCGAAGGAGTCCGGCCCGCCAGTTCATCATGCTGCGTTCCCAAGATGTCCGACACAAACGCCAACCCATGTGTTCACGACGATGGAGGAACAAACAGCGCAGTCAGCGTGTCTTCTTCACAGTTGCAGTGCAGCTGGATGTCAGAGAGTGCGCAAGTTTGTCCAGACCTCGCTGTCACCGGCACGCCGTGCCATCCGTATTCAAAACAAAGGGCCAGAGATTTTTTACCGAATTCGGTCACAGCCATGACGAGTTCAAGGTCACGTTTTCATCCCTGCTTGATTGGTATCGTACTTTCGAGCCCCGCTGTGTCGTTGCAGAACAAGTGATGGGCTTCGACATGGTCGAGCACTCTGGCAGCACCGTCACCCCGTACGAGAGGCGTGGTTTGACTTGTGCTTCTTCTCTTCTTCTTCTTCTTCTTGTGTGGGGGGGGGGGGGGGCGGGGAGAAGCGGGAGTCTACATGGGTTCAGCAGAATCACCAGTCACTGACACACTGAGACCGTTTAAGAATTTAATGAAGTTCAAGAAGAATGAGCAGTGGCTGTCAATTGCACGCAGGGCAAAGTAGGGGAAAAAGTCCATGGCCCTAGACCCTGGGCCCTCGACTCTAGACTCTAGACTCTAGACCCTAGGCCCTAGGCCCCCTACTTTCTAGACTCTAAACCTTAGGCCTTTGCCAAACTGGGCCTAACTTGAGCTCCGAGGCACAGAGCCACTAGAAGCTTTTTGGTCCTTGTAAGATCTCGCAGGTTCATGTCAGCCGTGTCGCAGATCCAGTGGAAACATGGCGGGTACATGGTCGTCAAGCTGAACTTGGATGCAGCTCAGTGGCAAAACATCTCCCGCCCGAGGACTGCAGCCGCGCGGTTGTTTACAGGTTCGAGAGTCTAGCGTCCAGGGTCCAGGAGTCCAGGGGATTTCGTTGGCATTTTTGCGCTTGAGTCTCCAGCGCAGGAGTGCGTGTGAGTTCATGCGTGATCGTGAGATCCAAGCGAATTTGATTTCATTGATTTCTTTCACAAGCACTTAAGACTTAAGGCTAGCTGGAATAGCTTCATAGTCAGAAGTTTGGTTGGATTGATGAAAGGCCTAAGCCTAAGCCTTATGGGCCCTGGGCTGTTCGATAAGGCGGTAAGGCTACCTAGGACCTAGGACCTAGGGACGATGAGTTTCAACCGCAACAAATGTGTAGGTGTAAGTGTAGATAGTGTAGATGTCGGGGTAGCAGCGGCAGCCGAACAATGCACCTCGCAAGTCAGTGCGTGCCATGGACCATGACGATGATGCTGCTTGGGATGCTGCTTTCGCTAGTTGGCGTGGCAACAAGCCTCCAGAGAACTCATCACAAGGGGCTTGGGATGATTTTCTGAATGAGTGGGAAGAGGATGGGGCCGCCCGAAACCCTCCTCCTGCCCAGCCAGGTCCTGCTGTGCCCGAACCTAGGGCAAAGGCAAAGGGCCGGCCCAGAGGGTACACTGGCGGGCTATTGGGAATGGCTATCCTTCGTCGTGCAAGTGCAGAGAGGAACGCTGACAATCGTGCAGCTCGGTCACCGGTTGAGGCAGCCAGAGAAGCTAGGAGTCGGAATGCTGCCGTGGCAAGGCTTATGCAGGACGACCCCGATGATCCTCTGGCAGCGTACCTCCCCTGCGAGAGGTCTGAGCAGGGGGCGCTTCAAGTGGTTGAAGAAGCAGGGTCTCTACTGCATCCCAAGTCGGTTTTTTGGGAGCTAATGCAAGGCGTTGGGGGTCAGAGGCTCACGGACCTCGCCCTAGCTGGACAGTGTGGTGTGACGTCCGACAAGACAGTGACTGACGACTCTGCCGAAGCACTTTTCTTGGCTCCAGGACCGGGGATTGGGATTTTCGGGGCCAGCATGGCATTCTTGGAGTCTTCAGTTGTAACTGTGTAACTGTTGTAACTGCTAGTAACGTACTCATAACGGTCGTAACGATAAGTTTGTAGCTTAGTAACTTAGTACACTTAGGAACAACTAGGGCTAGCAGCTAACTAGGGAAAGTTACTGGGTAAAGGCTGGTAAGCCCGAGTAGCTCTCCGAGTCTCGAGTAATCTGGAGTCTGCGTCCAGTGTGCGTGAACTTTGCTTGACAGGGCGAGCGGTGCAGAGCCAAAAGTCCATGATCGAGACTGCGAGCATCACCGATTGGGAGGCACGCAAGGCTCCCATCAGGGCTGCGTGTGCTGCCCTAGATGCAGCTGCGTTGCTGTGGGGAGGAATTCTGAAAGCATTTACCAGCAAGTTCCAGCTTGGTGAATGGGTGCCGGTCATGTGTTTCCAGAAGCACAGGTACGATGAGAGTGCGTTCAAAGTGCGAATCAATGAGGCAGATGGAAGCAACCCAGAGACGGCTCAGTTTGCAAAACTAATGCAAACCGAGCTGACGCTTGCGCTGCTTGTGCATGAGCCAATGACAAAGCGATTTCTTCACTTTTCAGGACTTTTCCCTCAACACATTCAGCTGGTGAACCGCACCACTGCCCGGACAACCCGTCGAACTCTGCTCAACTCGGTCCAAAGAGTGCCAGAATGGGACGCAGTTACAAACTCTTTTGACCGGAAGATCTTCATGAGTGTTGCGGACCGATATGCTGCAAACCACCTGGCAGAACGTGCAATCCTGTCCGACGACATGACATGGAAGCGAGCAGCCTTCGCCTGCGATGTGCACCGTGCTGCGACAGTCTGCACAAAGACGTTGGACTTGCAATCAGACGATGTGTCTGGGGTCTTGAACAGCAGTCTTGCTCAGGGAGATGCTGGCGCAACGACCACCCTTCGCTCGATCTTGACAGACATCCTGCAAGAGCGGCTTACCATCTGCTATGATGCTCCTCCAACAGGTCGTTGTGATGAGTTTCGTGCGCATCTTTTTGAGTTATGCTTGCCGGTTGAGCTACCAGGCACAGATGAGCAGCGTGGCCACAGTTTTCAACGTGCACAGAGACAACGTTTTGTGCTGAGCCACACGCTCAATGGCGACCTTGAAGGTGTGCACGTGACGCATTTTTGCTCTTACGGGTGCTGCTCCTCCGCAGAGGAGACATGGGACCGCATCGTCAGGCATGCTGTCCCAGCACTGCTTCCTGGCAAGATGCCGAGATTCGCTCGGTCTCGTTGGACCCATCAGGTGCCGGCCTTGTGTTGGTGCGCACTCATTGCAGGCCATCACAACCTGCTTGAGCCCATGATTGAGCGGTTCACAGGTGGACCGGTCGCTGCTCCATCCAGACTCGATGAGGCCGATGCTCTTTTGGCCCTCATGGAATGGGGGCCTGCCTTTGCAGCTGAGGCTGAAGCACAGGCTCCAGAACTTCCGTTGCCAGAGGATGACCCAGATGCAGACGCGCAAGCAGAAGCGCAGGGCCAAGCCCAGTCTTGGGCTGAGAGGAACAAGAACTTGAAAGGCAAGTCGCGCAGGTGGGCACAGTCACATCCGTTTCCACGCCTCGTGTGTATGCTGCAAGTCATGGCTTTGATGGGTCGCGTCATGCATGGCTTCCTTCACAAATCGGGACGAAAGTGGGAACACCAGCAGCAATGCCGTGCTGCCACTGGAGAGGGTCGGACTTACCGTGTAGTGGAAGCTGCGCTGGCAAAGGACATTGATGAGTTCATGTCCCAGCTTCATGTTTGCTTTCGGGATTGCCCTGTTGCCTTGCCATTGGTCTCTCGCACTTTGGCATTCAGGTCTTTGCTTTTCCGAACCTTGTCCAGGGCTGCTTCTGCCTCGCATGCTCTTCTTCGCAACGTTCGGCGCCAACACCCCTTCAGGCTTTTCAAGCATCTTGTGGAGGATCGAGCGAAAGAGCTTTGGGAGGAGCCTGCTTGTTGCAGGGATTCCCTTGCAGAACAGTTCGTGCAGTGGTTTCCCTCGGAAGCCGCTTTGCGTTCCGGCGAAGCCAAAGCCATTCTTCAATCACTTGCCCTGGAAGTGGAGTGTGACATTGCTGGAATCGACTCGTGGCCATGAGGTGAATGTATGTGTATGTCTGCGCATGTCTGTGTGTGTGTGTGTGTGTGTGTCATGTGTGTAGTCAGTGTAGTCAGTCATACGTCATGGTTCAGCTAGCAGCTAGGTCAATGTGTATAAGCGTTCAGGCCTATAACACTTAAAACGCCTTAGCAAGGCAACTGGACGTTAAATGTCAGCTTCAAGCTTTTGCTGGGTTTGCTGCAGTCCGGTTTCACTCATTCCCTCATCTTTGTGTCATGCTCAGGAGTGCCGTCACGCAACAATCCGCCGTTTGGCTGTGGCGACATCAGTGCAAAGCTGGGTTGCCTCCTTCGAGAGGGTCAGTGCTGAGTGGAGCGTTCGGCAGGTCCTTCAACAGCAGCAGCAGTTCACCCAAGCAAAACCTGGCAAACGGTCCCAGGGAGAGAAGCAGGCAAGAAACCAATCGGGCAAGCCAGAGAAGGTGGGTCGAGCTGGAGGCTTCGGTGGGGCATGGAGAGCATTCGTGCACTTGAACCATGCTGGTCGTCGATTTTCCAAAGCCTCACTGAAGGCTTTGGGCAACGAGTATCGAGGTCTTTCTGCTGAGGAGCAGGCTTTCTACAAGGACCTCGGCTCCAAAGCTGTGCTGGCTTCGCGTGCTGGCTTCAAGTCCTTTGGCGAAAAGGTGCGACAGGCCGAAGACCAGCAAGCTGTGCTTGCGGGTGCAGCCGCTGAGGCAGGTGCCTTGGTGCCAGTGTCCCCTGGAATATGCCCAGCTTCTGAGACAAGCTACCGGGACTTGGTGCCGAATTGTTCTGTAAATTTTGACAAGGCATTGCGCAGCTTGAGGAAGTCTTTACGCCAGCAAGCAGCCCGAGCCAGGCAAGAAGTGCAACGGCGTGAGGAGAAACGTTTGCAGAAGCAGGAGGAGGTTTTGTCTACGTTGTCGCAGGTGGTGGCTGGCGTTCCGGCGCAGCGCAGCTCTTTGGCCCTGCGCAAGAATGGTGATCAAGTTGAGGTTGCAAATGTGGACGTTGCCAGTGATGATGGCAGCGACGTGGCCACTGATGAACCAAGCTTGCCTGCAAGAGGTGATGTGCTGGCCGTCTCCTGGTGTCCACCGAGCGTGGACTTGGCCAAGGCTGGTCTGAGGGCTAAGGCTAAGGCTTAGGGCCAGGGTTCGTAGGTGCATTGCGAGGTAGCGTCGGTAGTGTGGCGAGTGTTGTGTGTTTTCTTGTGGGTCTTGTGAAAAGGTGGCCACTGCTAGCGGCTAGCGGCTACTACTAAGTCCTAACGTCATCAAGTCCCAAAGAGTCCCGCGAACCGAACAAACTTTGAGCCTGCAAGTTTGCCTTCAACGCAAGACTCGGCTAGATGACCAGAGTAGACCTGCGCTGCAGGCCGCTCTTTCAAAGGACAACCAGGTTGCCAAGGCTGTGCGCCTCAAGGCAGGGCTTGAGGCACACTGGACGCAAGCGCACGGCATCATCCGACATGAGGCGGAGCCTGACATTGTCTTCACGAAAGGCCAGGAGCAGGCCCTCAACAGGGCTAGACCCTGTCTCCACGCAGGTGTTTGCATCTGCGGCGCAGCAAACACAGAAGGCCCAGAGGCAGAGCGCTTTCTGTCCAAGCTGCGAGCCTTCATGAAGCGAATTTTCTGGTCATCTCCCAAGAAGAAATAGAAGGCACCAGAAAGAGTGCTGCTGGAGCGAGCTGAGATTGTTCTGTGCTTGCGGGGCAAGCCTTGTGTGCCAGAAGAGGATTACGAGGAGGAGGGTGACTACAAATGCGTGAGGGGGGCTGTGTTTTTCCATATTGGCTACATCAACTACACATCCTGGCGCATGGTGTGGCACGAGCTGCGAGTCCTAGAAGAATCTGGTCGGCCGGTCGAGGACGACAAAATGCTTTTGCAGGCGTACTCTATGACCCAACATCTTGACAGCATTCCAGGTCTGCAAGATGACGGCATTCGAGTGGACTGTGCTGCTGTTATGGAGTGTCTTGATTTAAACTTGGAATACACAGCCACCTTCTTGGCCATCGACTCTGGAGGCGACATGGTGCCAAACCACCGCATGAAGTGTGGGTTCGTGCAGGTTTCCAAGCTGCCGTCAATCGAAGCCTTCCGGCTTTGGTTGGGGTTGAAGCAGGAACAGGAGAATCGAGGTGAACATGGCGACTCTCAGGGTTCTGGCAAGCGAAAGCAGCAGGGTGCCTCTGCAAGTGGCTCTGGTGACAGAACCAAGCAAGCCAAGCTGGAGAACTACTTTGATTCCCGCCGCAGAGTTGGCAGATCTGCTGCAGCTCAGAGTCAAGAAGACCCTGCGTTTGATGCTGATGTTGACCAGGACCAGGTCAATCGCGAAGCGGTGGAAGCTGCTCTGGCTCAGCTCATGGCTGAGGGTGATGACGCAGCCGGAACACATGGCTCAGGGGGTGTGGAGAATCAGCCAGACAATCCTGACTATGTGTTTGGCCAGAATGCTCAAGATGCACAGGCCGCAGCGGAGCTCTTCTTTTCAGAGCTGGAAACAAAGGAAGACCAGCCTGGCAGCACCTCCGACACTGATTCTGACTCAAGCAGTTCAACAAGCAGTTCCAGCTCAGGGACAAGCGTGACAAGCGGCCCTGCTGCCGACGCGGTTGAGGCCGAGGCAGCTGAAGGAGGCGTTGGCGATGCTGATGAAGATGTGCCATATGGCCCTCGTCGGGCTGCTGTGGCAGAGTTTGTCCTTGAAGTTGCAGATATTGGGCATCTTCGCTTCAATGAAACGGGCCAATTCATGAGGGCACAGTGCCCAGTTCACTCAGAATGCTTTCGACGACGTGCTGTTTATGAAGGCAGACTGGGACAGGGAAGACCAATAGGGGTCTTAGTAGCTTGGCTTCAAGAAGCCAAATCGCACGGCACACGAGCAGGCCATGTCGCATCCCGAGTCCCTAATCATGCACGTCGACGTGCGGCCAGAGAGTATTTCCAAACTCTACGTGATGCCGACAAATTCTTGAGCTTAGAAAGGAAGCTCACTGACGAGGAACGTCGATCTGGAGAGCTGGAGCCAGCACGCATTCCTTGAGCGAAAAGTGACGTCCTTCACGTTTGTTTTTTAGTTACAGTTACAGATACAGTTAGAGTCACGGTCATACTCACAGCAGAAGCCAGGTTTGAGCCATAGTCATGGTAACGTCATAGTACTTCAGAATGAAACTCCGAGCCCTGGCCCATGGCCTGTGGCACTCATGCCTTGATGACTTAGGGATACTCATGAGTCTACAATCAAAATGTCTTCAAGTTTACGAACACTGAGTGCAAAGTTTGTGTACAGAGTCTAGACTCAAGACTAGACTCTAGACAATAGTCTACCATTGTACCTCGTACACTAAAGGCCTAACCTAATCAAAATTTTTTTTCAGCCTCCATCATTCGTCCCTCGGCTGCGAGGATCTATATCGTGATGTTTCGCAAAGACACTTACAGCGCGGGGCAGGTCCAGAAATTCTTGGATTTGATGAAGGACCCGCCGCTTGAACCCACTTCAAGCTTAGGCTTAGCCTTTACCCTGAAGCCCATGAAGCCTTCAGTTGCAGCGTTGTGATGCCAGCGCCTGTGTCGTGTCAATCTACCTCACATGTCTGTGTTAGAATTGTTAGAACTGAGCAAATGCATCTGATTGTCAGTTGCTGCGGACTCGTCAAATGGGCCAGCCTGTGGTGGATTCTCACGCGTTGCTTCACGAGGACGTAAAGCAGGACAGGAGTTGTGCCTCAACCCTAAACCCTAAACCCAAACCCCAAACCCCAAACCCCAAACCCTAAACCCTAAACCAAACCCTAAACCCTAAACCCTAAACCCCCTAAACCCTCTAAACCCTCTAAACCCTCTAAACCCTAAACCCTAAACCCTAAAGGCCTTAAACCCTAAACCCTAAACCCTAAACCCTAAAACCGCTACCAACTTGGTTCTTTTGGCAACCTCCATTCACCGCTCGGGAGGGGGTGAGGGGCTGGGAGCAGCGCAGCATTTTTGCTGAACGGAGGGCTGGGGGGGTGGGGGGGGGGGGGTGAAGAATCAACGAGCGTCGTGTTCTTGAAAACTTGGTTGGGGTAGGGGTGGGGTGGGAGGGGGGGGGGGTGGGGAGGGGGGGGAAGGGCGGGGGTGGTGGGGGGGGGTTTGGGGGGGTGGGGGGTGGGTTGGGGCAAGCCACCTTTATTTTGGTGGTTGTGCGGAATTTTTGGGGGGGGTTGGGGGTTGTGGGGTTGGTTGGGGGTTGGTTCACAAACCCGGGTCTAGGGTGTGGGGGGGGTGCTAGGATGGACAAGCCCGCCTTGGTCCACTTGGTGGGTTGTGGGGTTTTTTTCGGGGGGTTGGGGGTTGGGGGGGGTTGGTTGGGGGTTGGTTCACACAAACCCAGAAATTCTGGGTTTTGGTTTGATCAAACCCAGCAATTCGGGGTGCGGGGGGGGGGGGGGTGGGTGGGGGGGGGGGGGGGTGGGGGGGTGGGTGGGGGTGGGGGTGAAGTGGGGGGGGTGGGGGGGGGGGGTTGGGGGGGGGTGGGGGGAGGGGGGGGGTGGGGGGTGGGGGGTGGGGGGGGGGGGGTGGGGGGGGGGTGGGGGGTCAGGTTTTTTTCAGGTTTTTTTCAGGTTTTACCTCTTGAAAGCTGAAAAAAAGGTGAAAAGCTGAAAAAAAGCTGAAAAAAAGCTGAAAAAAAGCTGAAAAAAGGCTGAAAAAAAGCTGGAAAATACCTGCCCCCCCCCCCCCCCCCCCCCGCCTCCCCGCCCCCTCCCCCCCCCTCCCCTCCCCCCCTCCCCTCCCCTCCCCCCCCCTCCACCCCCCCACCCACACCCCCCCAACCCCAAAAAAAACACTTCCCAAACATCTCCCTTTTGTGGTTTTCCAAGCCAAGCCCAAGCCCAGCCTCCGTGCATGCCACCAGACTTGAAAAGCTCAACACCCCAGTAGAGCTTGAGGAGTTCCTGGATCTCAAGAACCTGGGATGGGATTTCCTCCCCCACTCCCTCCCCCCCCAAGCCCAGCTGGGGCTTGATGTGGCAGCTTTTTAAGGTCCAAAAGGTATTTTGCCAGATGTTGTGCAGTTCATAATTGCGAGTTGTTTTGTCTAGTATGGTTGGTCGAGAGTCGAGAAAAGAGTGTAAGTGTACGGTGTAGGGCCAGTGTAGGACAGTGTAGGAGAGAAGGGTGTTGAGTATACAGTGCAGAGTACAGTCTAAGAGTCTAAAAGTTTTGAGTCTTGAGTGTCGAGTATAGAGAATAGACAGAATAGAGTGAAGGTTTATGTCACAATTATTGTTATATATTATAGTTTTTAGTGTATAGCATAGTATACTCTAGTTTAGTCTAGTCTGGTATAGTATAGTATAGCGTAGGAGAATAGTAATGTTGTTAGCTCGTTCCTGAGTTCGTTAGTTACTAGCAGAGCAGTTGTGCGAACACCGTATTCTTTGGATGTTGCAGTGCAATCCCTAATTCTGCTCCTGCGGCAAACAACTTCGGCCTAAACTTGGCGTAAACTTGCTGTCAGCCAGGAGACATGATGTTCTTCCGTGTTTGAAGGACTCTAGCTGGAGTCCGGAGTTTCGAAAAAAGGGGGCGGGGGTGGGAGAGGGGGGCTTGGGGGGGGCGGGGGTGTGTGTGCTTTGGCGAAAGCCTGCACTGTCGCGCTCATCAAGTAGGTCTAGTACGTCTTCTCCCAGGGCCGGAACATTTTTGTTTTCAGAAGGAGCCCGGCAAACTGCTGAAGAAGGACAGGGGCATCCAGTGGCACGCGCAAAGCCAAGAATGGAGGGGCACTTTGAATGTCTCCAAGACAGCTTCCCCGTGGACTGATCGCTCGACGTTCCGTGGTTATGGAGGAGATTGGACACCCCGTACAAAAGACTTGGTGGACTGCACGGTGATGCAGGTGTGCCTCCAGCAAGGGGTGAAACTTCGCAACATACGACAGGTGATGGACAACCTCATGAAACCCATCATCCTCGATGTGAGCCAGTCGCACAGAAGCAGGGAATACACCAATGCGCAGGGTGTGCACAAGTGTTTGACTACCAGCAGCAGTCTTTACATCTTCGAGCAGGACCGGGTGGCGTCGGGGAAAGAACACCTGGCCTTGCAAGGCTGGGAGCACTCAAAGAGAAGGAGTTGAAAACGCTGGCTGGAGAAGGGATGCATTTGGCATCCCTCGGCAGCGTCCTATGGAGCATCTACCTGGTTACCAGCTCTCTGCATTCCTCGCCTGAGCATCCGTGTTAGACTCGTAGACTCTGGGACTAGATTCGTGACTAGATGGTTAGCTGCGGTTAGCTGCTGGTTAGCTGATTAGCTTGATTAGCTGCTATGTGGCTGAACGGCGCAACTGCGCTTGATGGACCTGGCCTAGGGCCTAGGGTCAGGGCTTCTAGTGCCTTGCTGCCTAGCTGGGTGCTTGTAGAGCCTAGGATGAGGTATTGCGTTGTAGGGATTGTAGGGTGTGGGGTGTGACGTTGCGTGTCCATATAGTGAATAGTGTCGGCAATACGACTTATTTTCGGAGCCCCCAAAAATAGGTCTTCCTTGAATGAGTTGCAGTCGCATGCTGGTGCCGGTCCTGGTGTCTTTGCCTCTGAGCTGCCAGACAGGTCCATCAGGTTGCGTGCGCTGCTGTTTTTTTTGTGGCAGTGATGCCACTTGCCGGGATTGCCGGGATGCGTGCAGCTGCGCAGGTGGGAGACGTATTAGTTCTTCGTGATTGTATCATTTTTCTTTGTTTTCAAGCGCTCACCTTCAACGAGTAGCTGAGTAGCTGGCCGCTTGCGATTCGCAGCTATCATTTTCTTGGTTCAACTACCAGTTACCAGCGGCATAAGAAGTCGCTCCCGCCGAGCAGGCATCCGTCGCCGAAGGACTAGAGTTTAGAGAAGCGAAGAGCTGGAGGTGGAGTGCGCTGTGAATGGCACAGTGACTGAGTGCTCGTTGCTATGCTATGCTGTAGGGCTGTGTGCGATGTTCTACTTGAAGAGTTCGATTCAGAGACGTACCGTAGCTTAAGCTGTAACTCTAACTAGTGACAACTAGTGACGAACAAGCGCCAGTGCCTGCTGCACTAGGGCCGCTAGGGCTTCTGGGGCATGGTTGGGGCAGTTTGTGGATTGTTTGTCATTGAATTGTAGACATTTGTCTGAGCCGACGGGGTTCGGTGAGTGATTGACTGCTCATAGGGCCCTCCCTCCTCCCTAGGCCCTAGGCCCTAGGCCCTAGGAAGCAGCTGGGCTGTTACAATTTGAGAACCTGCTAGACTCCGGAATAGACCAGACCTCGACCAGATGCAGCGCTGACCGGACAGAGCGCAGCTGCGCCGTTGAAGCTGGGCACAGAGAAATGCTGGGATGTAGGACTAGGAGTGTGTAGGAACGTCGGGCGCGCCTGTTATTGGTTGGTGAGCATTGAGCACTCACGCAAACTTTTGGCCTTGCGGCGTGGGCTCCAGGAAGCCTGGATCCACTGGAGCAGCTAGGGCCAGCGGTTGGCACTTAGGAGATGGGGGGGAGCAAACGCAAAGTACCTGAGCCACGGCCCGCGAAAGCCAGGAAGGTGCTCGGGTCGTGAAGTCTTTTGGGTCGGCGTGGTCGTAAATGCATCTTCAGTAGTTCAGTAGTTGTGTGTGTTGTGCGGTGTCAGTGTAAGTGGAGGTCGTGTGTGTCATCTGAGCAGGTGACCAACGACGACGATGATTCGACCCGTGCTCCCTCGTCGTCCGTTGCCAGTGCCAGTGCTGCTGGGTTGGCTGTGGCCGTGTTGCCGTCCAACGCGTCAGACCGCAGCGGAAGTAGGATGCGGCGGGCAGCCAGGTCCTCACCAACGATTGCGACGTGTGTTTGGTGCCTGAAAACCTCCCAGGCCGTGCCATAGAGCCATAGAGTAGTGAGTAGATTGCACTCATCTCCGCAGCGCAGTTGACAAGCAGTGTCTGGCAAACATGCGGTGCTCTCCAATTGTTGCTCAATATATTTCCATTCTGTTGGGTGGCAACGCGCCCAGGACCCGAACACGCCATTCCCCATGAACGCGCAAGGCGAGCCCATCGATGGCGGCTGTTTGTTCCACCTCCGGGTGGTGGTCTATGCCTGCCCACAGATGACTATCCATGAGGTCTGCCATAGGCGTCGCAATGACACGGCGTTCCGAGCAGTGGTCGATGAGGCTGCCAAGCTCTTGGCTCGTCGGGAAGGAGCCTGGGAGGATGACTTTGACATGAAGACGAGGAGTGAGTACCGCTTTAACCCACCAGGTAGCGTGAACCAAACGCGGAGCTTTGGATACTTGGATGAATCTAAAGAGCATAGAGTGGCATGGAGTCTAGAGTCTAAAGTTTAGAGTTTAGAGTGTTTCTAGACTCTAGATTCTGGTTACAGTGGCTACAGGTGTTGATTTTTTTCACGTCAGACTCTAAACTCTAGATGTTTAGACGTCCAGGCTTCGGAATTTGCCAATCCCGATTCCTATATTTTCAGACACTGGAGACTCTAGGCCTCTGAGCTCCAGACTTGTGTGTCGTATTCGTGATTAGTGAGAGCGTTCTGACAGAGTCTCGTGTGTGTGGTGTGTGTGTGTGTGTGTGTGTGTGTGTGTGTGTGTGTGTGTGTGTGTGTGTGTGTGTGTGTTGTGTTGTGTGTTGTGTTGTGTGTTGTGTTGTGTGTGTTGTGTGTGTTGTGTGTGTGTGTGTTGTGTTGTGTGTTGTGTTGTGTGTTGTGTTGTGTGTTGTGTGTGTTGCGTGTGTGTTCTGTGTGTTGTGTGTGTTGCGTGTGTTGTGTGTTGTGTGTTGTGTGTTGTGTGTTGTGTGTTGTGTGTTGTGTGTTGTGTGTTGTGTGTGTGTGGTGTGTGGTGTGTGGTGTGTGGTGTGTGGTGTGTGGTGTGTGGTGTGTGTTGTGTGTTGTGTGTTGTGTGTTGTGTGTTGTGTGTTGTGTGTTGTGTGTTGTGTGTTGTGTGTTGTGTGTTGTGTGTTGTGTGTTGTGTGTTGTGTGTTGTGTGTTGTGTGTTGTGTGTTGTGTGGTGTGTGTGGTGTGTTGTGTGTTGTGTGTTGTGTGTGTTGTGTGTGTGTGTGTGTGTGTGGTGTGTGTGTGTGTGTGTGTGTGTGTGGTGTGTGTGTGTGGCTGTGTGTGTGTGTGTGTGTGTGTGTGGTGTGTGTGTGTGTGTGTGTGTGTGTGTGTGTGTGTGTGTGTGTGTGTGTGTGTGTGTGTGTGTGTGTGTGTGTGTGTGTGTGTGTGTGTTGTGTGTGTGTGTGTGTGTGTGTGTGTGTGTGTGTGTGTGTGTGTGTGGTGGTGTGTGTGTGTGTGTGTGTGTGTGTGTGTGTGTGTGTGTGTGTGTGTGTGTGCTGTGTGTTGGTGTGTGTTGCGTGTGTGTTGCGTGTGTGTTGCGCGTGTGTTGCTTGTGTGTGTGTGTGGTGTGTGGTGTGTGGTGTGTTGGGTGTGTGTGTGTGTGTGTGTGTGGTGTGTTGTGTTGTGTTGTGTTGTGTTGTGTTGTGTTGTGTGTTGTGTGTTGTGTGTGTTGTGTGTGTGTTGTGTTGTGTGTTGTGTTGTGTGTTGTGTTGTGTGTTGTGTTGTGTGTTGTGTTGTGTGTTGCGTGTGTGTTCTGTGTGTTGTGTGTGTTGCGTGTGTGTGTTGCGTGTGTGTTGCGCGTGTGTTGCGCGTGTGTTGCGCGTGTGTTGCGCGTGTGTTGCTTGTGTGTGTGTGTGTGGTGTGTGGTGTGTTGTGTGTGTGTGGTGTGTTGTGTTGTGTTGTGTTGTGTTGTGTTGTGTTGTGTTGTGTTGTGTTGTGTTGTGTTGTGTTGTGTTGTGTTGTGTTGTGTTGTGTTGTGTTGTGTTGTGTTGTGTTGTGTTGTGTGTGTGTGTGTGTTGTGTGATTTGTGTATGGTGTGTGTGTGTGTGTTGTGCATGTTGAGCGTGTCTGTTGTGTGTGTGTGTGTATGTTGTGTATGTTTTGTGTGTGTGTGTGTGTGTGTGGGGGGTCAGCAATTGGTCAGAATCAGAACAAATCGAAGCTCAGTATCCTTTGGCAACGAGTGAGTAACCAGTAGTCCTGAGCCAGTTTCCGTAGTCGTTTCAGATGCCTCTCAGGACAGATGGTGTACTCCGACGTCGGCCTTCTGACGGAAAGCGAACTCACGAAGATTTTCGGCGTCCAACTTAAGGACCTCGGAATCCGCCCAAAGAAAGACTTCGTGACGCTGCAAAGCCAAGAGGAAGGGAAAGCGTTGAACGTCCTTCCTGTGAGCCTGCTCAGCATGCCGCCTGAAATTGCCCAAGGTATCAGAAAAATCAGACTTTTCCACCAGTCTGAGGTAGAAGGGGCTGAGCACTTGCTGCTCATGCAGCACCAACTCAGCCAAGAGGCGCCATCGAACTGGTTGGACTTCGCAACCCGCAAGCACATCACGTCGAGGCCAACTCCGCTGCAAGCTTCGCAGCGTCACGGTTTGCTTCTGTGGTCGACCCTTGAGGAGAAGGCCAATGCTACCCTGCAAGGCCGAGACGCGCACATGGAGGCCAGTGATGCTGAGGGTGCAGACGGGGAAAGGGCCGACCAGGAGGATGAGGATGCGTTTTTCGAGGACGAGGATGAGGTGCTCAGGCCAGCAAGTGCTCCGGTGGCGGGTTTGGGCAGCTTTGGTAGCGTGGCTGTGGAGGCGACGCCCAAGACGAAAGCCAAAGCGAAGGCGAAGAGGAGGAGCAAGGGCGCAGCGCCGACAGAAGAGATTGCGGAAGAACCGGAAGTCATGGACATCAGTAGTTCGTCAGCCGCTTGGACGAACGACGAAGACATGAAGAGTGTCCATGAGAAGCACGTTGAGCTGGGCTACCCGCCCGCAGGATGCCTTCAGAAAATGGACATCAGCAGGTTCTTCAACAGCAAGGCTGGAGACAAGCTTGGCAACGTTCTCAATGGTGCAGCGTGCTCAGTTGCAGAATGTAGTCACTGTAGTCAACGTAGTCAGCTGCTTTTATAGTTGGCAGCGGCTGTTTGAGATTGGAGCGATTATCTCGGGCAATCATGAATACAGTATCTACTCAATCTACTCTACAGTGCTGCCTGACCGCGAGGCTGCGAGGCTAGATCGATGACGCAGAGAAGTTTTTTGAGTGTAGTGTAGTGATGCCAAATTTATTGAGTAGCAGCCAGTGTTGGTGTTGGCTGACCCATTCAGTGATTCAGTGCTTACCTAGCAGCACCTAGCAGGTAGCAGACCTAGCAGCTAGCTCAGTTATCACAAAGAGTTTTAGCAGCAGTAAGCAGTGGACACGGCGGCTTCCACCAACGCCCTTGTAATCTTTGTGTGCTGAGGCCAGGAAGGTTCTCGACTCCTTGGTGGTGAACAAGGCGAGCGAGGCAGTTCTTCTTGAGAGCCGCATCGGATTGTGCCAGCTGGCTGTGGACTTGTCCACGTGCAACGTCAGCACCATGAAGGAGGAGAAATTTATCAAGACGGTAAATGCTCTGGCAGAACACCAGGCCAGCATGTCCAAGAACTTGTGGATTGCCATCACAGTCAAGTTCGGCAAGATGGACTTCGAGAGTTGCATCACAGAAGCGCTGCAAGATCCTGAGGCCGCTCTGACGAAGCTGCTAGATGTCCTGCCGGGCTTGTGCTTTTGGGATTCGTCGCTCACTGCATCCAAGTTCAGCGTCGCGAGTCCCAAGTTCTTGGAGCTGTTGCCAGCTCTTTGTGCTCCATTGGCTGGAGCGGCTGGAGGAAGCGGGGCAGGCGAGGACAAGGACAGTGCCTTCTTGGAGGTTTTTGCTGATGACACGTCGCGGCAACCGGACGATCTCAGCGTGGCAGAACAGCAGGCGCTGGTCAAGGCGGGAAGATGTTACTGTTGTCTAATATGGTACCTGGTAGTCTGGCAGTGATAGTGTGGGGGCAGTGTACCAGGTACCAATGTAGCAGTGTTGCAGCATACGTGAGTGCGTCCAGCAGCGTAGAGCTTGTAGATCCTTTGGATTCGAGGCCTTACCCTAAGCCCAAGCCTACGGCCTAGGACCTCGGACTCCAGGACTTTGGCCCTCTAGACGCTAGTCCGCAGGCCTTCATCAAGTCGTGGCTCGACGTTGCGGTCGGAGACCAGATGCTGGAATTGCTGAACAACGTGGCCGAGAAACCAATCCGGAAGTTGCTCATATGCGCCGTGCGAGAATTGAACAAGAGTCTCTCGGAAGAGAGAGTTGCAGAGTTCAAGGCCCGGTGCTCCACGCCACCCTTTCAGGAGCTTCCTGAAGCGGTTGAACGGGTGCAGCTCTTTGTAAAGGCAGCAGGGACTATTGCCATGGTGGACGGCTTGAATGACGTGGCTGCTGTCTCAGAGTTGATGCAGTACAAAGGCCCCGGCATCTTTGAGCGCAACATCAAAGCACTCTTGACAGTGGAAGAGCCCAAGCCTGAGGGTGTCCTGTCAAAAGAGGCAGCCGCCAAGGCTCAGATTCGCATGGAGTCACGAAGCTTTTGGCGTGATGCCGCAGCTGATGTCATGAAGACTTCAGCAACCTCACTGATACAAGCTCCGAAGCTTCAGCTATGCATGAGCAAGATGGAGAGTTCGGACAGCTGCTCGCTGGCGGACATGCTCATGGTGTGGACGGAGTTGCCAGCAATCCGGGCTGGCCTTCGGAAAGGAAGCTGCAAAGCAGCTGACAGCAGGCTTGCAGAGCTGGCTGAGTATCATGCTGACAAGATCGTGAGCAGTGAAGCGGGCGCCGGCGAGGTGCTGTCGAGCGAGATTGCCATGCTTGTTCAGGTGCCATCTTGTGTTGGGTTGTTGCTTTGGCTCATTTTGCTCCCTGGAATCCTTCGAAGTCCGAGACTCAGCCTAGGCCTAGGCCTAGGCCTAGGCCCGGCCCTCCAGCCTTATTAAGGCCCTCAGTCGTAAGTCTTAAAGTCCCTTTAAGAGATGGGCCCCAAGTCTCAGTTTGAGACGACTAGTTTAGTGACTTCAGTGAGGCCTACACTGGACTTGCACGCCCTAGGCCCTAGGCCCACCCGCCTTGGAGCTTCACAGTCCTCAGACCCCCTGGCTGCTGACGGTAACTTTCGTACAACAGAGGGAGTGCAATCTTGACAGGTCCTGAAGAAGTCCGACAAGTTGGATCTGTGGAAGAAGCTTCAGGGTTGGGCGCAGCAGAATGCAAAGGCTCTGTCCAAAACTGACCTTGTGCGCTACTGCAAGGACCAAGCCGCCTGAAGTGCCCATCGACATCAGTGTGCTCAAGCAGCTCCTCTCGAAAACTGGGGTCGACGTTCCCGATGAGAGCAAACGTGTGCTGTGGGATGTATCGACGAGTCTTCTTCGACAATGTTTTCAGACGGTGCTTGTGCTGCAACCTAACTGGACCTAACTGGTGCAAGAGATTGAAAACAATGAAGGTTTGGTCCCATGCACTATCGTCTTTTGTCCTAACGCTGCAAGTGCAAGGTCCTCGGTCCCAGGGTCCAGTGTTCCACGTCTTTACGTTTACATTTTGGGATTGTGTGGAAGCACGGATTGTGAGCAGCCATTGCTCAGCACCCGCTTGTGTCTGTCTAGTCAGAGTCTAGTCACGAGTCAGTGTCTCTTGTCTGGACGAGTCGACGTGTAGATTCCTGTAGCTTTGCGTGCAGAGTCAGCGGCAAGTCTGGTCGAGTCCAGCAGCCTGGCAGTAGTGACCGAAGCAGGTGCTCAGTGTTGAGAAGCTGCCGGATCCCGACACCCTTAACATGACAGTGTCCTTGATCAAGCTGCTGGCGAAGATGTCCGAACATGCCTTGTGCCCTATGAGAGGCTTTCAGGCCGAGCTGGCAAAAGCAGCAGCCCAATTGAGGGCTCAGCTCAGCAGCTTGGAGGCTTTGGATGACAAGGATGCGAAAGGACGGGTGCAAAAGGATGCCGGCCTGCAGTGTTTGAAAGCTGTGGGAGCCGCGCGGGAGGCTTATGTGTCGAAGAAGGCTGACCTCATCAACTACATAGCGACAACGGGCCAGGACATTCCGCCACGTGAGGGAGTGCCAGAAAGCACATGGTCCTCCTTCGATGGTTTCAGAGATTCCGAAGTCTTCATGGAGTGCATGGCCTTCTTGCTCGCCAACCAGTCGCTCGTCTTGATCGAGATGACAAAGAAGTTGCTCGAGAAAGAGTGCCCCTTTGGCGTGCCAGACTCCAGTTGGAAGAAGGACTTCGCGGATGACATCTCCTTGGATGCCATCCTTACGGCAGGCGATGCGGTCTCTCAACAATGCAACCCCAAGGATCTCAGAAACATCCTTGCGCAGCACGAGAAGGCAGCCATCAGGGTCAGGGGCTACAGGGTAGAGTCGGGTAGAGCTGCAGTGGATGTAGTCTACAGTTATGGGTAACCGCATAGCTGGGCAGGACCAGGTAGGCAGCCAGTGACGCAGGGCTGCGTGAAGCATTGCGCTTCTCAGGTAGCTGGTAGGTAGGGGCTGTGAACAGATGACCAGGTAGTTAGGTCCTGCCTTGGGCCTGAGTCGTAATAGTTTGGTGGTGCAGTGTAGTGCTCGCTCTAGCAGTGGCAGCCTTTGGTCATTCTTAGTCTTAGTCTTAGCCGCTACTCTAAGAACCATCTTTGCATTTTTGACATCCCAAAGCCCCCTGAAAGTCAATTCATGGAGGAGCTTCAGCAGTTCGAGGACTTCCGAAAGTTTCTGCGGTCCTTGCAGCCCATCAACCTGGACTTTGATGCCTTTGAGAACAGCTTCATGAACAATCGCTCGGTGTTTCGCCGCATGAAAACCTTTCTCTCTGAGGTCATGATCTTGCAGGGGATCAAGACGCTGTCGGGTCGTGCGGGCAAAGGCAGTGATGAGGACGAGAAGCTGAAGAGGACCTCAAGCGTGCTACAGGCCCTTCACTCAGAGCTCATCGCGGACAAAGACAGGCGTGCCGGCATTCACCCCAAGCTTTTCGAGCGGCTCGAAGAGCTCTTGAAGTAAGTCCTGACTCCATGCTGCAGCCTTCGTGATTTCAGGCCAATTTTCCGTCTTTGACAACCCAGTTTAACTTTGAAGCCAGTGCGAGCTGGTGCTGCAAGACAGATCCACTCTAGGGTTTGGGTCCTAGGTCCTAGGTCTAGGTCCCCGACCCTTTTTAGGTCAAGTCTACTAGGTCCTTAGGTCGACTAGGTCGAGGTTCTATAGATTGTAGAGCGCCAGCAAGTGCAGCCAGTGGCTTCAGTGCCATGTGTCAGCAGCGTCAAGCGGTGCCGAAAGACGGGGTTTGGTCAGTGTAGCCCATCAACGTCAAAAGGTTTCTTGGTATTGTCGAGAGAGTCTAGTCAGGAAGACAACTGGCTGCCAGTAGCCGTAGCCGCTTCGTTATTCACCGTAGCCATGCAATCCCTTAAAGCCCTGGTCCTAAAGCCCTATACCCGAAACACAGATCTGGTCAGGGAAGCTGCCCAAAATTGCATTGTAGATCTTGCAATCTTACAATGTGCAATGTTTAGGGCCTAGTAGGAGCGCCGCTGCTTTTACAACGCTGCTCGGCACGTGTTTTTGGACCAGCTTGTGGTCTTCGCCGGCTCCTGGGGCCCTAGGCCAAACTCGACATCAGGGAGGGCTTTGAACCACCGCACTCACCAGGCACTAGTCACTAGTTTTTGGTGCGACAGAAAGGAGCCTCATTGCTTGCAAGGCCCCCAGCTAGGCCCTGCCAGGCTTAGCCAGGCCTAGTGACCTAGTGAGCTGAGCTCATGGCTTCAGACTTCGCAAAACCGACACGTCTCGAGGGCAAAAAAATATTCCCGGGCTCATTTTGTAGATGCAGGAGAGGTGGCCGACAGTCTCCCAGCACTTGCAGTTGGAATACCTTTTTGGGACCTGTGCTGCAGATCTGCGCTGTGAACATGCGCAGAATTACGATGTACGAGCAACGAGTACTTGGCCACCAGGTCCTAGGTCCTAGGCCCCCAGCTTTTTCCCTTCGGCAGGTGAGGACAGTTAGGTGAGGTACCTGGATGATACCGGTTGTTGGTTTGGTGCTGGAAGTTTCAGTCCAAAATTTGTTCCCATTGTTTTTCAGCTTTGCTGAGTGCTGCGACAAGGCGGGGCAGCTTTTCTGGTCAGTTTTTATTTTCAGGTTTGCGAAATGGTGGAGGAAGGTTTTACGGCGAAATGATGGAGGCAGCTTTTTTCCAGGTTTTCTTCACCTTTGCTGATGATTGGGAGGCCGCTTTGTCAGTTTCATTTTTGAAGCTTTCTGGGAGTGCGATTTCGGGGAGGCAGCTTTTTTTCAGGTTTTGTTCAGCTTTTCTGAGCATCGCGAAATGGTGGTTTCAGGATTTTTTCAGGATTCTTTCAGGATTTTTGAAAATTGCGGAACGGTAGAGACAGCTTTTTTTCAGGATTTTGTCAGTTTGCTTGGACTCGGCGAAATATGAAGGCAGGTTTTTGTCAGGTTTTTTTCAGGTTTTTTTCACGTTCATTCCAGGAATGCCAAGGAACACGGGGGCAGGTTCCAGGCAGGTTTGTTTCAGGTTTTTAATTGAGGAGGTGTCATAGAGTCCCCACGAGCCACACACTCACAAGACTACTACTACTACTACTACTACTACTACTACTACTACTACTACTACTACTACTACTACTACTACTACTACTACTACTACTACTACTACTACTACTACTACTACTACTACTACTACTACTACTACTACTACTACTACTACTATACTACTACTACTACTACTACTACTACTACTACTACTACTACTACTACTACTACTACTACTACTACTACTACTACTACTACTACTACTACCTACTACCTACTACCTACTACCTACTACCTACTACCTACTTAATATTAAGATTAACATGAATATAAATAAATAAATATAGAGATGCATAATATATTGGTCGATCGCGTCGCGAGCAACGTACCAAAACTCGAGTTTAAGCGCCTCGAGATGCGTTTCGTGTGAGGGGGTTGTCGATCGTGCTTCGAAAACGTCCCAAAACTCGAGTTTTGGCGCCTCGAGATGCGTTTCGTGTGAGAGGGAGGGTCGTCAATCGTGCCCGGAAAACCTTTCCAAAACTCGAGGTTTAGCGCCTCGACACGCGTTTCGTGTGAGAGGGTCCTCGATCGGGTTCCGAAAACGTACCAAAAATCGAGTTTTAGTACTCGAACGTTCGAAGTTTATTTTCTTTTTGATCCTTTTTTATTTGTTTTTTGATCCTGGGCTGCGTAATTTTTTTTGATCCTTTTTTATTATTTTTTTGATCCGGCAGCCGCTTCTTCTCTTTCGGGGGGTTTCGAGGCGTGAGGATAAGGAGAAAACCTGACGAGTAGTACGAGTGTTGGATTTCTTGTTGAGCGATGTCGTGGACCTTAGTAAAGTCTGATTAAGCAGTTTCGCCGTCCCCCAACTTTTTTCACTTTTTTCTACCGGGAGATGCTGCAGGATTTTGGGGCAATAAATCGAGGATTGGGACGTTGGTGGTTCTGGTTTTCTATGGTGTTCCACTAGGGCTGATGAAAGTGATGCAGTGGTGGAGTATGTTTTTTAGGGCAACCGCCTTTCCGCCGACTACAACCTCGCCGAGCTCTTCCCAAACTCAAGACAGCAGTGCGCAAGCTTGGGGAGTGTATTCGTAGATGCCCTGAACTTCAGGGTGTCGTGAACAGGTTACTGAACCTCGTAGGTGTGAAGAAGCACTTATGCAAGTGCGAGCAGAGAGTCGAGAGCTTCAAAGGCGGCTTGAGGCGCGAGAGTGCCTGCTAGGCTAGAGCTGGAAGGCGCGATCACCTCCCGACATGCGGAAACATCCGTAGCTCAGCTAGGGATACTTATGCTCCGTGACAAGCATGTCCGGGAGGTTGAGGGGCCGAAATTTTTCGTGTTTTTAGGCACTGAGTGCGCGATAGACATGAGGCACGCTCAGTGAGACGGGGTGTTGACATGTGCACCCTGTTGAGCCATGACGCTTGAAACCCCGGAAGCCCTGCGGATCAAAACGGCCTATAGTACCGGTTTTCCAGGGTTTCGGCTCTTCAAAAGTTGCGGCAACGATGGTTGCTCATTTGAGCCGCTGTGCCTCAAGACGTCAAAAGATGTGGAGAGCGTGCTCTGGGGCTGTCATCGGCTGAGTCAGCCGTGCTCTGGGGGTCACCGGGGGATTAGCAGGGGTCTCGAACGGGGCTCACGATGGGCCTCTGTAGTTCATGTAGGCACGTCACCCAGCAAGTCTAAAGCCCCAGAAGGCGAATTATCGGGCGCATGACTTCAGGGATCTTGCATGTGCTTTTCAAGTCCAGCGAGAGTGGGAGCAGTATGGGGTAGACTCGAAAATGTTGGAAAGTTTGGAAGTTGAGACCTCTTGTTCCGTCGAATGTTTGTGTTGGACAGAATGCCCCAACTTCATATGCGTTTTATGCGCTGAGGCTGTGCTCGAAGCTGTCGAGCTTTGGTTCTCGCTTAGTGAACTGCAATGTGGGCCATGCGCCGTGCTTTCCTTGTAGTTGTCCCGCTGGCGACAGCGATGGCGCAGTCAAGCTGTGGGACATCATGTGTTACCGAGGTCGCCGAGGCGGGAAGCCAAGTTCAAGATGAGAGAGTTTAAGCTGGTAGCACACATGCACACAACACATGCACGCTGTACTGCGCCATTGAACCGCTCTTAGGTTCACAGGACAGGCGAAAGCCCCCCTCCCCACTGGGCCCGCGGTCCACTCCATATTCAAGGTTGACGAAACCAAACGCTCGAAACAAAATGAAAGTTTGAAAAATTTTCAAAAGCTTTTCGTGGCACAAGTTCCTGGGATTGCTGAGAGAAAATTTTCACGAGTATCTTCTGGGTACATTACAAACACACACGTGGTTTTCCCTGGGCTGGTTTGGTGCTGAGCACAAGGACCAGCACAAGACGTGTCCTCCTCCGATATATCGCATTTCAAAACCACAGCCAGGGGGGGGAAGTTTCCGAAGCATCGAAAGCACATCGTGGCCCCCATGGGCTCCCCATGAAGATGTGTAGCGTTTAAAGTTTAGGGTTTATAAAAAAGGTAGTTTCACAAATGTCATGCCATTGACCGAGGACATGGCTGTGCTTCAGACTCGGGGACGCGACCACAGCAACCAAAGCGACCAACGCGAAGACCTCGGCAGCGAGTCTCTCGGCAAGAGCGCTGAGAGCCTCGCTGAGAGAGCTGAGATTTTGCCGGCGATACCTCGGCTGCAAGAGCTCACGCTGGGCAGCGGGCGGAAGGTTCTGCTGCAAGGGGTCGTGCCCTTTGTTGGACAAGGAGGCTTCTTCATGGCGCTTCTCTTCTCGGGGCAATCATTCGAGGCAATGAAAAGTGCCAGGATTCATTGTTCAGACCAGCAAGGACGGCACCGCGTGCCAACCCAGATGTTCGGCCATCGAGACAAAGACAGGGTCAATTTGCACTGCCCGTGGCCGCAAGCAGAGGCTGCGAAGGGAACATACAACATCCGCCTGGACGATGGGGGCCAGAAAATTGCCGATGTTCAAGCATCCTACCAACCCCTGCTAAAGCAGTACGGCACTATTGCCTGCATCAACACCGTTTATAACGGGCAGGTTCACACCCTCAGGCTGGTGCCTGAGTGGATGGAGTTCCACTTGCTGCACGGCGTGGATCATTTCATCGTCTACACGCAGAACGGCACAGACGTGACTGTGCTGGACTTGTATGAGCCCTACATCAAAGCGGGCTTGGCAACAAGGGTCCACCTGAATACGGACCCGAAATATGCGAAGACCTTTATGACCCAGTCCTGGATGGCGAACGATTGTCTTTACCGTGCCAAAGGCCACACACGCTGGCTGATGCCCACCGTGGATGCAGATGAGTACTTCAGGTTGCGAAAGGACAACACCAGGGGCGACTACTTTAGAACATTCTGGGACCAGCTTGCGCAAGAGCAATCGGGGCTGAAGAATGAGACCGTGAGTACCATTCTCATAAAGCGGGTCAACTTCGAGAGGGGGAACAAGCGACCCGATATCTCCGCAGTTCATCGCTATTCGTTTCCAATGGGCTGCCCAAAGTACGTGGTCAAGCCCGACTTGGTCAATGTAATCGACGTACACTGGCCCACGAGCTATGTGGAAAAAACTCTTTCGGTGCACTTGGATATAGCATTTCGGCCTTTGAGCGGAATCTTTTTTTCAAGGGTTTTCCTTCTTCATCAGTCTACTGGTAACACCTGGTAACCAAAGGAATCAGATGAGGTTGCAGTTCCTAGCTGAACAAGCCGATGAAGTGTTTTTTCTACCAGGGGAAAAGCATGAAGCCTTCTTTGGTTGCGCCAGAAACCCCACAAGGGACGAGGGTTCTTTGCGCACTACCGCAACTCATCCACCAGAGCGACCTTCAGCAAAGAAGCGAACGGGAGGAAACCGGACGTCGTGGATGCTTAGCTTAAGTTTGGCTCTCCGATTCCTCTTCGGCATCTCTTTTGCCTTGTATATGTGTCCTGTGCAGTCGTAACTCGGGACTTTTGCTGTAGGGCGAGCTTGCATGAGGTTTCTACTTCGGGTGTTGGGAACGTGAGAACTTGTAACAGGATAGAACCCTCCTGGCGGACGTCAAGGCCGTCAACGTGGCTTTGGATCGCCGCTTCTCTCATCGGTGGAGGCAGGTTGCTGCAAAGCTCGAGAAAGGCGGGGGGGGGGGTATACACGGGGGGTGCGGGGGGCAGTTCGAAAGCAAGGGCGCTAGCAGTGTCACTGAAGAGCTTGTGTTCAGGGCATTCGGGGTGTTCTGAGTTGGCATATGTGCGGCGTTCGGAGGCTCTTCTGAGTCCATCCTACAGCTCGAGGAGGCGGAGGATGACTCCGAGTCTGAGGATTGCCCTTGCCCGACCAGTTTGGTGGAGGACGGCAAATCCGTGACCTGGACTCCCCTGAGGTTGGAGGGTTTGGAGGATTTTGGTGGCCGCCGCTGCTGGGACCAAGACTGCCCAAGAGATTACGGGAAGTCCGACATCGCTGTGATCTCCAACATGGCTGAGACCTCTCTTGCCGCATTGAAGGTGCTTCACAATCAGGCCCTGGCAGCGTGCAACAACAAGGACAGGGAAGTTTCCGTTCGGTTCCAGCCTTGTCAGCTCGGTGTTTTCAACTGACTAGTGAATCTGCCTAGAAGCCCCAATTCACGCGTGCGTTCGCAGGGGCGTGCGTTCCCTTTCTCATTTCATGTTGCTGTCGATCTCATGGGGGCATTGGGGGGGGGTGGGCGGGGTCATCCTTTCCCTGGAAGGAGCGGATCTTGAAGTCTGGCGGATGGTGCTACTTCGCGGAGGATTCCAAGCAGATGCAGAAGGGAGACTACTCTGATGCCGACTGGCTCCTGCCACGCTTCCATGTTGAATTCGACAAGGGTTTGGCCACCGGCCTGGCCAAGCTGGTGTTGAAAGATGGGGACTCGGTCACGGATTGCGGGGCAGGTGTTGGGCAGGCCGGACACATGCTTCGTGCCCTGCTGCCCAATCTACAGTATCGCGGATATGATGGCGCCGGAAATGCGGAAGAGTTCACCAAGGGTTTCGTGCGCTTCGCCGATCTTTCTTATCCCATGAAGTTGGCAGTGTCTGATTCTCGGCAGAGCCAGAACGTCTGTTCGGAAGTCCAGTTCTCATGCAAGGGTTTTTCGATTGGAAGATGGAGGTTGAAGCTTGTGTTTTTGCTTGCGGCTGAGGATTGGGTCATCTCTCTTGAGGTTGGCGAGCACATCCCACATGAAGCTGAGAAGGAGGTCGTTGCCAACCTTCACGCTCACAATCGCAAGGGGTTGATTCTTTCGTGGGCACATCTGAAGCAAAACGGTCACGGCCACGTGAACTGCCACAGCAAGGAATATATCCTCAAGCTCTTTGGAGAACTGGGCTACAAGTACGACGCCCCAGTTTCAGAAGCGTTGCGAGACTCTGCGACAAAGCCCTGGTTGAAAGCCAACGTCATGATCCTGAGGCGAGCTTAGACTCTTTCTGTTGCCGCCGACTCCACGGTAGATAATTAGGACGCAGGTTGCGACATGGCAGTACAAGTCTGCCTCTCGTCGCCGGCCTGGCTCGGGGTTGCGACGCTGCATCAACTGACCCCCTGCACCCTCATGCGGAACTGTGTTCCTTCGGCCCTAACAGGGGGCCTTGCAAGCTTCGAGTAACAGAAAATGCTGCTTCGCTCGTGACACATTCCCGTCATGGCAAGCACAGGGATGGTTGTAGAGGCATCTTTAGGATTTCGTGTTTTTCACAATTTCTTGAAAAAACCCAGCGCTTTCGCTTGCGCTTTCGAGGCACAGAGTCCAATCGGACGCAGCCTTTGACGTGCATCTAATTAAAGGTGTGTGGGAAAGATACGGCCAGTACGCACTAGCTTCATGCTATATATCTCAATCGGCTGAGCAGAAATCTGACACGTACCCTAAGGTGCAGATGCTGTTGCGCGTAACCCGGCGCCGTAGCAAAAGCCGTATCGCAAACAGCACTTTGCATCCTAAAATTCGATGACTTAGCTGCTCCGTGAACCTAGGATGGTCCAAGACATACTCCATGAATTACCACGAAAGTATGCCAGGAGGGCACTATCCGACGTCAACTCACGGTATCCGGGATGATTTACAGAACCACCAGGATCAAAGCAGAACCCCTCAACTTTGCAGCGCAGAGCGGAGTGAAGTTGCCGGAGATCGGGGTCCCCCGGCGCGTGGCCATTATCCAGCTGCTTTCCCGCAAAGGGCTGTCGCTGCCAGTCCGGAGGAATGCCGTCCTTGCCCGCCGAACCACAAATGTTGACCATGGCACCATCACTGGAATCACTGACCATGTTGGTCACACCACACACGTCATGAATGGCCACAAAAAACTCGCGTCCCCGACCATGAGGTTTCAGGTCCCGGGGCAGCGGCTCCCAAACACCAGCAAACTCCAAGCCAGCAGTCCAAGAGGTGCCAAGAATCCCTGCCTCCACTCCAGGATTGGATTTCGGCATGGGCTCATCTACGCAGCAAACGAGGGCTTGGTAGCTGTGCAAAGCGTGTTCCTTTCAAGGCAATCGCAACGCACATCACAAGCGGCACCATGTGGCCAAGAGTAGCTGCAAGCTCCGTCAGCTGTCGAGGCTTTGGCAGGTTCATTGGCTAGCGAAGGCAGATTCGAACAGCCCGCATCCACGACCTCTGCAACTCCACAAGTACAGGTCACGCCACATATGTCATGAACGGCTGCGAAAAGCTCGCGTCCCCGACCATGAGGTTTCAGGTCCTCCACTCCAGAATTGCAGACCGTTCCTTCAGGTGCAGATATGCCCTCACTGAAATTTCGGCACAAATTCCAAACAAGGCAAAATCGCCACAGAGCCGCAGCACCACCATCTGGCGAAGAGAGTTCACTCTCAAGACCATCCACATAATCATATGCATCAGACGAGGGTTTGGTAGCTGTGCAAAGCGTGTTCCTTTCAAGGCTATCGCAACGCACATCGCAATACTGAGCCCGAAAACCGTGCAGGTTCACTGGCTTGCGCAGGCAGATTCGAACAGCCCGCGTCCACGACCTCTGCAACTCCACAAGAACAGAAATCGTCATAGGACGGCAGTGCTGCAGTGTATGGTTGTATAGTCCGGCCAACGTGTGCCTCCGCACACACGACACTTGCTTGATCGTGAGGCTCTTGATGTTCCCTTTCCCATGAGGGCAATGGTGAGGGAACTGGGGTTTCAGCAATGTGCTTGCTATGGGCACTGCATCCGAAACCCTTGAAAAAAACCCCAAACGCAACTCTGAACCCCTATCCCTCGGCTTTTCTGCAGTTTGAAAAGAGCACTCTGTTGCCCCAGCAAAGTTCATTCGCTCTCTGCACTCCCGTGAATCGCGTCGACTGTCGGCTTAGACATTGAACCTTTTGTGATTCCACCACCCCCCCCCCCCCTCCCTCCCAAAAAAAAAAGGAGGGACATCACGCTCTAGACTGGACAACCAAATGTATGGAAATCGTTCATGAAACAAACTTTTGGGCCAAGATCCCGGCCGAAATGCTTTCCGGAATCAACACCCTGATTCTGAAAGTGTCCCCAACAATAGTCTCACCAGAGAAAAGGCGAGGCTCGTGTGCCGGGGAGGGGAATCAACGTGTCAGGGCACACCCTACAAATCACCCAACATGCCCTAAGAAAGTTACTAAGAAGGCTGAGTTTCCAAAACCGTGTCACGAAGCACCCATTTAGGCACCCCCAACTCCAGGCCCCCCTTGGAGCTTCTGAGTTCCTGCTCCGAGCTCCGGACCAAGTCTCCTTGAATTCGGCTTCTCTTGGATCAGCGCTTCCTCAGCTAACCCCGCCCATCTCACCCGTTCACCGTGCGCTGGAGCCATGATTGCTGCGGTTGTAGTTGGCATCCCTGCTGACAACGGCTAAGTCGTCTACTGCGCTGTGGCACATCCGATGCTGAGGACTTGTGTAGTTCAAGATTTTCAGATTCGGGTGCGCAGAATAAATACCTTGTAGTCCTTCAAGCCAAACGGAGGACCTGGCAGCGATTCAATTGAAGTTCGATAGTGGCAAGGACACGCGGTGGGCCTCGCGCACTACGAAACGGGACCTTGCGATGGTAGATCCACAGACGCTCATTCTTCCCAGCGGGCACAAGATTGTCCTTACGAGTCTTACGAGTGCTGTGCCCTCCTTTCAAGAAGGTAACTTCTTCATGGCGCTTCTCTTCGAGGCGAGGCGATGGAAGAAGGGAGAATTGGAAGCTGTCTGTGCTGGCAACACTGGGGCCCAAAGTTTGAAAAAGCCGTAGCCGTCTAACTTCGACCTGAATCAGAAAATGCACGTCAGCTTTTTTCCTTTTTCTTTATGTCCAAGTGGCTGTTCCAAAATGACTAGAAGTTGACTAGAAGTTGTTTAGAATGTATGTAATGTCATCAGTGTTGGCAGTAGTCATGGCGAGCAGGGACGGCAGCGACTACAATTGGTAAAGGAGACCCCGAAAAATATCGACAATCACATGTAGGGGAGCACATCTTAACACTAAACCCTGAGCCCCTAGAACCCTAGAACCCTAGAAACCCTGAACCCTTTTCCCCTAAACCCTAAACCCTGTGAGAAATGACCTGCGAGCAGACGTGATTGGCATCGAGACTGACAGGGATTGTGGCTTTCCTGCTACTTCCTAACGATATTCTGAGGCAGCAAAAGCCTAGAAAGGGAGAAAGGGGCCGGGGGGAGGGCAGGCTTCGGATTAAACGCAATGAAGGAACCCTCACATCTGCCAAGTTCAAGCCGTGCGCTTGCGGCTTAAATCCACTTTTCAATTGGTTTTTGCTCTTCAGGAGTTCTTTGCACTCGCACACGCTAACGAACCCTCACAGCCTGATGAACCCCCTAAAACGAGTACATCCTGAAGCCCATTTCAAGTTTGTACAGTCCAGCCTAGCCAGATTGAGGTCTGCACGAAAGATGCGAGAACTATAGAAGTTTCTCTCGGAAAATCGTTGCTGCGGAAGGAAAATCACGGATATTTTGGAAATGCCCCACTAGATTTTGTGCTGCGTGTCCTTTGTCGGCTTGTAGTTCTGTGAGATCTAGAGCTTTCACTCGCAGGAGGCGACAAAGTTCCGCTGAAGATCCAGGAGCTGCGGCTGAAGTATGTTCAAACCTTGAACGTAGAGTTTGGGCCTTCTGTGGAATGTTCGACTTGGGCTTGAGCCCTCAGAAAATGGGGGCAAGACGAGCATGGAAAAACCATGCTTGCTGAGAGTGACGAAGCTGGGCAATGCCCCCAGCTCTACAACCGATTTCCTGACTGTTTTTGCATGATCACCGACCAAGCTGTTTCAATCTTGAAGCTTCTTGAGTGACACCTTGACCGGCACGGCGCTTCAATAGGCAACCTGGTTTTGCTGTCCAAGCTCTCACATCGTCTGCAAACCTTCATCCCAATCCGAGGATCCCAAGCCCTAACACCCCTGGCTCTGCACCGGGACCTGCCCAAAACCCGAGCAACCCCAGACCCTCAAACTGCTGCTAGGAGCATCCTCAGCGCGAGGAGATCGTCAAGGCCGTCGCTGATGAGGCTTGGTAGACTTGACGGGACAACGTGTTCAGCGTTGGGCAAGTGCACAAGTTTCTCGAGCTGTGTAAGAGTCACTGCGCCATGGAGAAGGTGAAGTGCAACAAGTCCTATGACGTCCATGACTTGAGCCAGCCTTTGAACTCAGATTGTTTCACGGCCGCTAGAACGGAGCAGCGATGTGCGACTGGGGAGTGGCTTGCGAATAGGGAGTGGTGGCTTGTGAATGGCGATGAAGTTTCACGATGAGTCTTGTACTCGTATGTTAATTTTGTACATGTTGGCAGTGTGTTGTTTTGACATGAGTGTTGTTGGCACAATATCGCACATTCTAAGGTCTGGAGCGCCAACCTCCAGCTCTGCAGCCTGCACGTGGATGCTTGACTAATTCTTGGAACACCCTACGTTCAGCAGAGTAAACATGTACGCGTGACTTGATCTGCCCGTGAACGCCGTCAGTGCACGCCAGGAGGAACGCGCAGATTGGCCTCTGGTGGATGGATGATGCTTTTCGGTCTCTGGGAGCGAATGGTCGAAAATGGTAAGCTCCTGCAAGCTTTCAAGCCTGAAGCTCGCCATCTTTGAATCTTCGTCTTGCCCTTTTCCAATGACCGATGCCCCAAGTCCAGAAACCCTGGACTCACAGGGGCCCCGTCAAAACGTAAGTACGGCCGAAAGAGAGAGAGAGAGAGAGAGAGAGAGAGAGAGAGAGAGAGAGAAACCGGCTACAAGGGGCGAGGGCGGATCGCACCCTCCGCCCTCCGCCCTCCACGCCCTCCGCGCCCTCCGCATGCACCCTCCGCTCCCTCCACGCCCTCTGCCCTCTGCGCCCCTCCACTCCGCCCTCCGCGCCCCCTCCGCGCCCCCTGCGCCCCCCTCCGCGCCCCCTCCCCGCGACCCTCCACGCCCCCTCCGCGCCCCCTCCGTGCCCCCTCCGTGCCCCCTCGCCCTCGCCCTCCGCACCCTCCGCTTTTTGTTGCGAACGTGTTGCGTCTAAACTGCGGGCGTTTCCTTTGTATTCAATATGTTTAGAAGGCACACACGTGCAGCATAGCCACTAAGTGTCCATCTCTACCCCCCCACCCCCCACCCCTCACCATTTCGGCCGAGGGCCACATCCGCTGCTGAACATTCGGCTCCAAGTCGTTGAGACATCTGAGCTTCGCAACATACTGCAGAGGGCTGCTTATGTTTAGTTTCCCGAATCTGCGTGGACAGCTCAATTGGGCTGAAGGCTATGCGCTTCCCAAGTTGATACAAGCCTTTACCTTGTCGAGCATGGAGAGCGTGCTACTTTCCTGGGCAGGTGCGAAGGGAGGGAGGGGATCCCGGTTGCGAAGCTATACATAATGAAGAATGAGAGAATAGTTTGAATACCGTGATCCTAGAGCAGTCCTCGCTGAGCTTGCTCAGGCAGTGCTTTGTGCGTCTGGGCACGGCGCTTCCGTGACGAAGTGCAGAGCGCCTTGCCAGGTGGCGACCCCTGCGAGCAAGCCGCGCAAAAAGCGCAGGCCGGCACTGTTGGGCCGGCGCTGTTGGCTGGGCATTCCTCAAAGTGGAGCGCCGCAGATGTTTGCGTTTATGTCAAGGTAGTCAAGTCCGTTTTCACGGAGCAGATACAACGTGCATTTTTGCAATAGTAAATGTAGTGGATCTGGGATTCGACTTCTGTTAGAACGTCCGAGCATGGCATAGCATAGTGGTCCTCACATAGCAGTGCCTTCTTAACCACACATATTCTACGCTGCCACCTGTGGTGCAGGCTTGGCTCCGGTGGCTCGCCCCCGGCCGTAGCAGGCCATCGAGGGGGGGGCCGCGTGGATGGGTCGGGGGAGGGCGTAACACACCTTATAGCATACTTTCACATGTTCACATGCTGAATGGGTGCTTTTTCCGCAGCGACTGTATGGATTTAGGGTTTTCATTCTAGTTACTCTGGTAGGTTCAGAGTGTTCCAGGCAAGGCTGTTGCGATTTTCGACACACGCGCCCACGCTTCGTGATCCCATCGGTCCTGTCCGTCGGGTGTTGGCATCTTGCGGAGACCATACATCGTTGTACCTTCCCACTTAGTCTTAGCTTCTGTAGCTTTATATAGCCGGTCTTTCAATGACCACGTCCGCAGTCAAAGCCGCCAGAACAACACTAAGCCCGAGATGCAGAGCTCCGGAAATCTGCCAGTACCAGGCAGCAGCGACTGCGCCGCCTGCTCCTGTGCTGGATTATGTGCTTCGAAAGGCATATTTCTGCAATATGACATTTAAGTTCTTGGGAAAAGATGTGTCTTGACCAAATCGTGGTTGATTGGTTTGCAGGACTCGGGATGCAAAATTATTCATAGCTCAAGCTGAGTGAGTGTTTTGTACGGCCCATGTCTCAGTTCAAAGCGACACACCTGCATTCCCCCGCATCCCTGATGAGTCACGTTTTGCGTATGTCATCTGAGCTGCAGGGTTGAGGTTGCAAGTTGCGTGCGCGGGCGGGGCGGGGGCGGGTGGGGGTGGGGAGGGGGCATGCGTCAATCAGCTTACATTTCCATTCAAATACCTCTCCTTTTTTTTTTGGTGGTTTGTACTTTAGGACTGCTACTCGTACTAAACTGATTTTGGCAGTATTTCGTTCGATGTCTACGCCCCGACTGATGGTATGAGTCTTTGCAAGTCGCTGGCTCCAGCGTAATAAGTCCAAAGCCCCCCCAGGCCGTTGCAGAGCGGCTGTCCTGGATGCTGTGAGGACACCCTACGAGGGCGCCAGGGCGAAGAACCCAATGAGAAATATTCGGGGGGGGGGGGGAGGGGTGACTGTAGTGAGCTTTGCGATTCCGAGAACTTCCAGCACGTTCGCATGAAGCGAAGCTGCCTGAGCAGTTATCCTGAGAGTGCTTATCCTAAAGTTGCAAGAATCTTTGCAAGAATCTTGGGGCAATGAGGTTGGTCCGATTGCAAGTCTGCAGAAGGAGACAACCGAAACGAATGATCGCAGGATCGCGGTAGCGCAAAGACAGATTTTGCCCCAGTTTTTATAAGAAACCAACAAGGGATTCATGAGTGAGTTTATTGGGTTTAGGGTGACATGCCCCCTCTTTGCCGGATGGGCGCGGCGCTTGAAGGAGGGGGGAAGCTTACAGACCGCCTGGGCGAAGCGCATGCACACCTTTGGGAGCTCTTTGGGCTTTTTGGGCTCTTTGGCGGCTTTGCTTTGTGAGCAGGATATGGCAGCCCGCGCGCTTGCTCCTGGCCTCCCCAGCGGAAAGCGGCCTGGATGCAACCTATTGTGTCCGATGACGAGGATCTCTCGATTGGCCTCAATGTGCTGCGTGACACTGCTTCACACTTGTCAACCTGAAAATTCCCTCAAGGATGGGCCCTAAAATTTTAAAACCCTTGACTTTCTGTTTCCAGGCCAGCTTTCGATTTTCCGACCATTCCGACTTCCCGTGCCGCGCTGAAGCCTTGTGGGGGCCACGAGCGTGCCAGTTTCTTCGATTGAAAGAGGGGTGGGGGAGGGGAGAGGGAGGTCAAGACCCCGTTGGAGCACCCAGCCTTCTTGAGTACTTCCTGTCGTTCGCCTGCAAAGGACCGACTTGGACCAATAGAATGCCCCAATCAGCCACGCAACAAGTGGACAACTTCCAAGGAACAACAATAAGTCAACGTTAGACACAGTCAAGCGATAATTGTAAACGCTTGCGCGCGCCGCCTCGGCAGCCGGGCCGGCCCACGGACAGGAAAGGAGGAAAGAGGGTTTCTGGCTGGGAAAGGCCTCAAAAAAAAAGGAGGGGGTTCCAGGAAGGGTTATAGGGAGGGGTGCTAGGGGGTCCCGAAATTTGTGCTTTTTGGAGCGCCCCCGAGCCCCCAGCAGGTGGGACCCCCCACGGCATCGGTTTGCAGCTCAGCGATGGGGGGGGGGGTCCCACAGGACAAAATTTGGCAAGGGTTGGGTTAGGGGGAAGGAGACCGGATCCCATGTCTGCTTGTTCCAAACGCTTCTCGGCAGGAAGCCGAGGCGAATGAAAACATACATGACATGTCAAACAAGGAGAGCAACGAAATGCAACGAAGAAACTGCAGGAGCAACCGGATGACGAACACGCGAAGACACGTCTGGAACATGAAAACACGGTTTTTCTGCGTTTGGAATGGCAGTGTAAGCCAGCCACCAAAACAGAACAAGCAACAAACACACAAAAGATGCGAAAAGCGCAAAACACAACAGCCCAAGAGGCGTTCGAGCACATTCTACCCTTGCTGGTGGGGATTATGCGATGCTGTCGGGCACAGCTTCAACTATTGTGAGGGGCACCCCATGTGATTTCAGAGAAGAAGTCCTAACCCTCAGGGGGGGTATCCCAGGTGCTGGCTTAAGGGCTCTCTCGGGCTCTGTGGGTAGAGGATGCGTCGTCCTGTCTGCGTCAGGCACCGCTGTTGCTCCGGGGCTTCTTGGACTGCATGGCCCACAGGCTTTGTGGGGATGAAGGGGGTGTAGGGGTTCAGGGGTTCTACTACCGGTTCAGGGGGGCTCAGGGTGCAGGGGGTTTGGGTTGCGGGTGTATGATGGATCAGGCTTATAGTGCAATCTTCGAGCATGGCTAGCGTTCTCCATGTCTTCCATGCTCTTCTGATGAGGTCGTGGAAGCCTCTGTGTGAAGCCGAGGCACCCGCGCACGCAAGGCAGAGCCAGCACGGCGTCGACTGCCACTGCCGGGGACCTGGACATCTCCCCACGCGAAGCTTTGCAGGAGCAACAACGCGCCGATCTGAGATGTTTTCAACGTAGAAAAGCGTCAAGAAGGAACTTTAAAGTGAACATGTACGGTAGTATTGAGACGAATGCAGAAGTCTGACGGTGGCATGGCAATATTCATCGTATTGCACATTGAGGAGACCTTTCTGCCCATTTCAGGGAGCAATCCGAAGTTCCACTCAACCGAAATCCCAAACCCCAAAGACCCCAGGGCCCCAAAAGCCTTAGAACAAAAAAAAGAGAATCCTCTTGCAACCCTTATATTCTTATTGTGGATTGCATGAAATGCAAGCTAAGATCCCAGCTAGTAGCCGGTGCCAGGCCCAGGAGCCACTGTGCGAAGTTACGACGCCTCGGGCTGGTCCCCCTAAACGGCCCCACCCAACACCCCCAGACATCCTCGAACCCGAACGTCTTGGGAGCATCAGCTCCCCAAAAACCCCCCTCTGCCATCCGCTCCTCAGGCGGCGAGCCTCGAGACTTTCGAGCCGTGGATGGCAGGGCTTTTTGAGCCGCTTGCCATTTTTAGCGTGTCGTGGTTTTCGCAAGGGGCCTTCTTCAGGGTGACTCGAAATGTGAGTGATACCGTGGGAGGAGGAGGAGGAGGAGGAGGAGGGAGGAGGAGGAGGAGGAGAGGAGGAGGAGGAGGAGGAGGAGGAGGAGGAGCAGGAGGAGCAGGAGGAGGAGGAGGAGGATGAGGAGGAGGAGGAGGAGCAGGAGGTCAGGAAGTAATTTCTCTGGTGCACAGTCGCATGTCTCATTTTGGCGGTTGCGTTGTTCAAGGGAGCAAGAGCCAAAGGATTTGGGAGCAGCACTGCGGAAAGTCCACCGCAGCTCCATGGGATTCAGAAGAGGAGCGGAGCTTGCTGCGCTGTGCTCTGCATGTCAGCGTTGAAATGTTCTGCGGGGCTGTGTCGTTCCAAAATCTGGTCATGATGTGCTTTGGGTGAACAGCGGTTGGCATGTCGTGGTGAATTGAGTTGAAGTGGGATGCGTCGTGGCTGGCTGCAGTCACAACGTCTTACTGTGTGCAGGAGGCCCAATGCGAAAAGGATGGATTTTGGCACGGGGAGGCCAGCATCCATCTGTTTGGCAGCGTGTGCCCAGCAAGCGCAAGAAGCATCTGCAAGGTGTCAGTAAGTGAGCTTGGCAGTTCCGACACCGGTGTGGAGGTGGGGGGTTGGCGATCAGGAGCACAGTCTTGATGCTGGTTGCATGCTTCGTTTCGGAAAGAAGTCGCCTAATAATTCCTTCGTTGTTTTGGTCTGACGGCACTACGGAGTATTGCTCAGATGTAGACACCTGGCACGGTGGGGCACGTAAAGCATCTTTTTGAATGCGACTTGACCATCTGAGCCCCGTACTTCCAAAGTCTCGCTAAGTCTCGCTTTTTGATGGTACTAGTGAATGTATTCGCCAGGAAGCAGTAGGCTTGGTTGTTGCCGAGCTTGTGGACACATTTGCCCATTTACGAGCTGGTTCGCGAGCGAGCTGCATCATGTTAGTGTGTGCGAAAAGGGCGTTTTGACTTTTGGGAACCAGGCTTCATCTCCGATTCTCACCCTTGAGGCGCTATTTCCGCAGCTCGTCCTGAGCTTTTCTCGGCTTGGTCTTTGATTGAAACTGCCTGATGTGCTGTGACGTAGATGGTCCAAGCTTGCTCGAAGCGGGTGTAGCAGATAAGGCTTCCGGACATGCTCTCCCATCTCCTCGCAGCAGCTTTACCTGCTTTTAAGTGACTTCAGCCGTACATGTGACTGCTGCGAACGGCGCGTGATCTGAGGCTTGTGACAGTGCTTCATTACGTGCCGTTTGCCGAGACTTTCGAGACAAAATGCCTCAAGAGGCCTGATGCACAAAGAAGGAGTACCGTTGCAACCATGACATGCCTGTGTTTTTTCTTTCTCCTCTCTCTCTCTCTCTCTTTTCTTGAAGAACCTTCGGCTCCTCAGCTCGACTTCAGTGTTGAACGTCGAGTCTTAGGGCAAAGGCCCTCCGAAGCTGAAGAGAATCCTGAAGAAGGGATCCCTGAGGATCCCTTCTCTACAAAACATCATTTAGTTGTAAACGCTTTTGCGCGCCGCCTCGGCAGCCGGGCCCACATCCCACGGCCGGAACTTCCAAAAACCTTGCAAAGCAGGTCCCAAGCAAAATCACCAAAATCCTCTATCTGAAGGTTTCAGGGAAGGCTGGGCGAGGGGGGGTGGGTCCAGGGATGGCGGGAACCCACGGCATCGGTTTGCAGCTCCTCCAAAAGCGATCTGTGGAGGGGTTTTGCAGGAGGGTTGGGTTAGGAGACCGGATCCTGGTCTGCTTGAGGCGAGTCTTAGGACATTTCAGGATGATGAATTTGGGAATCCGGCCATAGCAAGGGGGCAGAAACAAAGGGGTCGGAACCGGGGGTCTCTGCGTCAAACGCTTGAGTTGGGAGGCTTGCTGAGGACTTCCTTTTTCCATTCTTTGAGAGGATGGAATTAGGAAATGAGCTTGTGCCTTCCAATGAGCCCCTTTCTGGTGCGGAAAAATGTTGCGCACGGCTTTTGTGATTGGAAGCCGCTGTGCACAATGTTGCTTCCGTGCATTGAAGTCCAAGTCGAGCCTTCCCGTCACTTCCTGGCAGGTCTTTTTGGAGCACTTCATGAACTTGATGCAGCTTTCTAAGCACGGGCCCAATAGTGAGCTGTGCAAGATTTCAGGGTAGGTGTCGACGTCGCATACAGCAGCAAGGCCCGACATCTTTGTGGTCACTGGAAAGTGGTGCAAAGCCATCGCCGCCAGCGACTTCAGGGAGAGGAAGAGCGACCAACGCGACGTGCTACAGGCTTGCAACGCAGGTACGATGGCCTCAAAACCGAGTGATTTCTCTCATCTGTTCGCTCAGCTTTGCCATGCACTGTAGTGTGAGAAGATGTGAGAAGATGCTTGCAGGACTGTGGTGTTTCTTCAAGGGCATCAACGCTTGGCACAGGGCCTGGCCCAACGCTTTGTTGGCTGCGGCACGGGAGCTGAGAGAACATTGCCGGCACCCGGAAGAGAGGATCTCAAAAAACGCTCAATGGACAATGGCAGTTTGGGCTGGACACTGTTTTCAAACTGCAAAAAGGAAGGGCATGAGTGTGACACGCCGATGATGAAGTCCGTGTGGAAATCTGTGGGGCTTTCGCCAAGTGCAGGCCTGTGTTGTTCGGGAGGTTCAATGAGGCCTGCGTGCAAGCTCTTGCAGAAGCGTGTGGGGCCAACAGCAGCGAAGCTTGTCGGAGCCATGCGTTGCGGGCATTGAAGCTGTTTTCTGAGATGGACAAGACGTTGTACCAGAAGATCCGCACTCACCTTGTTTGGGCATACCGGGCTAGAAGAGGCCTGTACCGTCATGACATCTCTCAGCTGATCGGTGCTATGGACGTGCAAGCAGGATTTCGAGCAATACAGGGCTTTTGGCATGTTTCAGTGGACATCGTCAGCAGCTCCATCACCCAAACTGTATCGAGTCTTTCCAACTTCCAGCATCTCGTCAGCGATCCGTTCCAAGCATGTGCAAGCGTGGAGGTTGTTGAGACCAAAGCCGCAGAGCTGAATCGCCAAGTTCGGAACAGACGTGAACAACACATGCAACAGAGATGAACATCCTCAGCTGGATCTTCAGGGCCTCCAGGATAGCATTCCGCAAGGGGGCATTCGTGCGCATTAAGCTTGTAGGCACTGGACACGGTGGGCGTAGGAAAGTGGGGGCTTCCTGCGAAGGAAGAGGTCCAAAAACCTTTAGTTTACGGCATCCCACCTTACTACCACTCCACAGACGGCTTCGCCGGCTTGAACCAGAGTGGCAGCTTGAGACAAGGGAGTTACCGAACTGCCAACGCGGGCTCGGTTTGAAGCTTTTGACCTGAAGCTGTACGAAGCAAGGTGCAGTGCCCGAGACGAAAAAAACAACTCCCAGCCGAGAGAATGTTGACTGTTGAACCAAAACCAGCTTGGCTTCGTGCCTTGGAGGTGGACTCAGCCATGCGGCCCAACCCTGCTAGGTCCTAGGCAAAAAAGTACCTGGCTCCGATTGCGTTGGGACTTTTGAAACTAGACCTTGCAAGCATCCCTTAAAGCCCTAAGCCTCTGGACCTCAACGAAACGGGAATATTTGGCAAATCTGGGCTGGTGCACATGTCTGTACGGCCTGCAAGGCCTCTTCACAAATGCCCGCAGCGACCTCAAAGCTTTTGCAGTTTCTCACATGGGCAGTGTGAGCGTTACAGAGCTTGAGGTTGACTGCATTTCATTGCATACCTTTACAACCACAATGATCGGTCCCTAATGACAGCTGCAGCACTTGCTGCATCTTCGATCAAGTAGCAGCGTATGTGCATGTATGTGCCACATGAGGGCTGCTGTGGCCACGCAATAACGATGGAGTGAGAAAAAGCACGTTGGGCCTTCGTGACAATTCACTAAGCCGCGAAGCCTTCAGCTGCCATGTGGACACTCCTTTGGCCGCAAGAGCCTTCTTGCGTCGCGAACGGCTGCCCCACTTCGCCGCAAGCTGCAGCTGTGGAAGCGATGCAGGTCACGGCACGAGTGCTCCCAGAGGGTTTCGCGTCTGAATTGCCGTCCATCTGTTCTGTCCACGGCAGGGTGACATGAGGCTGCTGCTCAACCAGGTGGGCATTCAGAGCTGTTGGTCCAAGGGGGCATCTTGTCTGATTTGCAGGAGCTGGCGGTCTTCCGCCAAGAGTTGCTGAAGGATGTCAAGCAGCTCTTGGTGGACACCCTCTGCAAGCCGAAGGCGGCTGTGACGTGTTCTCGTCAGGTTGCTCTTGTGCGTTGGGGGGCTCGAGGAGGCTGCACAGCTCGTCGTCCAGAAACATCGCTGAACATACTCGGCACATCTTGGGGCCGCCAAAGGTGCACAAACTTGCGAAGCATCTAGACCAGGGATGCCCAAACGAAGCAGCTGCACCCAACCCTGTCGGTTGGCTGGGCGGAAGCCGCGCGTTGACCTGCAGCTTGGGAAAGTCGCAAGGCCCGCACTTCCGAGCCGACATCAGCACCGCCCGCCAGACACACAAAGCCTGGAGTCGGCTGCCTCTTGCAATAAACCAGTCACTACTGCAATTGGTGGTTGCACGCCGCGCCCGCCATGAAATCAACAACGTGTAACAACGCAGCATGAACAAGCATGAAAACCAATGTCAATGCGTTTCTTATCTTTCTAGATCGCCCACCCCCCCACTTTGTTGTGTTTCGGGCTGCTGCCATCTCCTACTCCTCTTGGAGCGAATCTGTCTATGTTTCTGCGAATCACTGCACTTGTCACGTACTTTTGAAGCCATGTTGGCACGAGCTAGGCGAACTGGAGATCCGCAGAGGATTGCCACATGCTGGAGTGGACGTCACAGATTCATGCTCGGCATCATGCAATGAAGTCAGTGCGTCGTTTGTTTGATTTCTGTAGTCAGCTATGTTTGGTTCCCGCCAGGACCTTGTACGCACTCCACCTCATCGAAGGGCGCAGGAGCTGCGTCGAGCGCTTGCTGCAGTGCGCACGCGCTGGCTGCAATCGTTAGCACATGCCGATGAGCCAGGATTGCGAGACGCCTGACACATGTGCTGCAGCCTCAAAGTGGCACGTCACAGCGCAGGAATAGGTAGAGGCTATCTGGGTCACATAGAAATCCTTTATTAGAATTTATCCGAGTCACGGAGACCCCTGTTTAGTTAAGCTTTTGCAGAATCGTTGAAACCCAACGTCATGCCCGGAGACCGGCTGGCCTGGAGAGCCTAGAACTCCCTGTCGTCTGTGTTTGGCATCTTGGCCCTCGTATCTGTTCTGCCGGCGGGGGTTCAGGTGAGGGGGGTTGGCCGGTCTATGATTATTGCGGTCAACATGAACGCCTGTCTGTGTGTTTGTGAGTTCAGAGACTTCCATAGCCAACGTGAATCGTTCCATACATTCCACTGGTATAAGGGCTGCCGCCGGCACCGACCGGGAACGGCGCTGAAGAAGCAGCCAAAGAAGCGAGCAGCGTTTCGGAAGGGTGAGGAGGGGGGGTTAGGTGCCCAAACGAAGCAGCTGCACCCAACCCTGTCGGTTGGCTGGGCGGAAGCCGCGCGTTGACCTGCAGCTTGGGAAAGTCGCAAGGCCCGCACTTCCGAGCCGACATCAGCACCGCCCGCCAGACACACAAAGCCTGGAGTCGGCAGCCTCTTGCAATAAACCAGTCACTACTGCAATTGGTGGTTGCACGCCGCGCCCGCCATGAAATCAACAACGTGTAACAACGCAGCATGAGCAAACATGAAAACCAATGTCAATGTGTTTCTCATCATTCTATATATCGCCCACCCCCCCACTTTTGTTGTGTTTCGGGCTGCTGCCATCTCCTACTCCTCTTGGAGCGAATCTGTCTATGTTTCTGCGACTCACTGCAGTTGTCACGTACTTTTGAAGCCATGTTGGCACGAGCTAGGCGACCTGCACGTTCTGGGAGGAGGACGGTGACCGCAGTGTAGTGAATAGGAGATCTGCAGAGAATTGCCACATGCTGGAGTGGACGTCACAGAGTCATGCTCGGCATCATGAAGTCAGTGCGTCGTGTGTTTGATTTCAGTCGTCAGCTTTGTGGCAATGTTTGGTTCCCGCCAGGACCTTGTGCGCACTCCACCTCCGCGTCGAAGGGCGCAGGAGCTGCGTCGAGCGCTTGCTGCAGTGCGCACGCGTTGGCTGCAGTCGTCAGCACATGCCGATGAGCCAGGATTGCGAGACGCCTGACACATGTGCTGCAGCCTCAAAGTGGCACATCACAGCGCAGGAATAGGTAGAGGCTATCTGGGTCACATAGAAATCCTTTATGAGAATTTATCCGAGTCACGGAGACCCCCCCCCGGTTTAGTTAAGCTTTGCAGAATAGTTGAAACCCAACGTCATGCCCGGAGACCGGCTGGCCTGGAGAGCCTAGAACTCCCTGTCGTCTGTGTTTGGCATCTTGGCCCTCGTATCTGTTCTGCCGGCGGGGGTTCAGGCGAGGGGGGTTGGCCGGTTTATGATTATTGCGGTCAACATGAACGCCTGTCTGTGTTTGTGAGTTCAGAGACTTCCATAGCCAACGTGAATCGTTCCATACATTCCACTGGTATAAGGGCTGCCGCCGGCACCGACCGGGAACGGCGCTGAAGAAGCAGCCAAAGAAGCGAGCAGCGTTTCGGAAGGGTGGGGAGGGGGGGTTAGGTGCCCAAACGAAGCAGCTGCACCCAACCCTGTCGGTTGGCTGGGCGGAAGCCGCGCGTTGACGTGCAGCTTGGGAAAGTCGCAAGGCCCGCACTTCCGAGCCGACATCAGCACCGCCCGCCAGACACACAAAGCCTGGAGTCGGCAGCCTCTTGCAATAAACCAGTCACTACTGCAATTGGTGGTTGCACGCCGCGCCCGCCATGAAATCAACAACGTGTAACAACGCAGCATGAGCAAACATGAAAACCAATGTCAATGTGTTTCTCATCATTCTATATCGCCCACCCCCCCACTTTTGTTGTGTTTCGGGCTGCTGCCATCTCCTACTCCTCTTGGAGCGAATCTGTCTATGTTTCTGCGACTCACTGCAGTTGTCACGTACTTTTGAAGCCATGTTGGCACGAGCCAGGCGACCTGCACGTTCTGGGAGGAGGACGGTGACCGCAGTGTAGTGAATAGGAGATCTGCAGAGAATTGCCACATGCTGGAGTGGACGTCACAGAGTCATGCTCGGCATCATGAAGTCAGTGCGTCGTGTGTTTGATTCCAGTCGTCAGCTCTGTGGCAATGTTTGGTTCCCGCCAGGACCTTGTGCGCACTCCACCTCCGCGTCGAAGGGCGCAGGAGCTGCGTCGAGCGCTTGCTGCAGTGCGCACGCGTTGGCTGCAGTCGTCAGCACATGCCGATGAGCCAGGATTGCGAGACGCCTGACAAATGTGCTGCAGCCTCAAAGTGGCACATCACAGCGCAGGAATAGGTAGAGGCTATCTGGGTCACATAGAAATCCTTTATTAGAATTTATCCGAGTCATGGAGACCCCTGTTTAGTTAAGCTTTTGCAGAATCGTTGAAACCCAACGTCATGCCCGGAGACCGGCTGGCCTGGAGAGCCTAGAACTCCCTGTCGTCTGTGTTTGGCATCTTGGCCCTCGTATCTGTTCTGCTGGCGCGGGTTCAGGCGAGGGGGGTTGGCCGGTCTATGATTATTGCGGTCAACATGAACGCCTGTCTGTGTGTTTGTGAGTTCAGAGACTTCCATAGCCAACGTGAATCGTTCCATACATTCCACTGGTATAAGGGCTGCCGCCGGCACCGACCGGGAACGGCGCTGAAGAAGCAGCCAAAGAAGCGAGCAGCGTTTCGGAAGGGTGGGGAGGGGGGGTTAGGAGAAGGCTGCACAGCTACCGTCAGCAATTGGCACTGACACCCACATATGGGATTCATAATCCCATAACACCCGGGGTGAATCTCACATGTAGGTTTAGGTGGACAATTCCTTTTATCACTTGAATCTTGTGACCCTGAGCTCGTCGTCCAGAAACATCGCTGAACATACTCGGCACATCTTGGGGCCGCCAAAGGTGCACAAACTTGCGAAGCATCTAGACCAGGGATGCCCAAACGAAGCAGCTGCACCCAACCCTGTGGGTTGGCTGGGCGGAAGCCGCGCTTTGACCTGCAGCTTGGGAAAGTCGCAAGGCCCGCACTTCCGAGCCGACATCAGCACCGCCCGCCAGACACACAAAGCCTGGAGTCGGCTGCCTCTTGCAATAAACCAGTCACTACTGCAATTGGTGGTTGCACGCCGGGCACGCCATGAAATCAACAACGTGTAACAACGCAGCAAGAGCAAACATGCCTACTCCTCTTGGAGCGAATCTGTCTATGTTTCTGCGACTCACTGCAGTTGTCACGTACTTTTGAAGCCATGTTGGCACGAGCTAGGCGACCTGCACGTTCTGGGAGGAGGACGGTGACCGCAGTGTAGTGAATAGGAGATCTGCAGAGAATTGCCACATGCTGGAGTGGACGTCACAGAGTCATGCTCGGCATCATGCAATGAAGTCAGTGCGTCGTGTGTTTGATTTCAGTCGTCAGCTCTGTGGCAATGTTTGGTTCCCGCCAGGACCTTGTGCGCACTCCACCTCCGCGTCGAAGGGCGCAGGAGCTGCGTCGAGCGCTTGCTGCAGTGCGCACGCGTTGGCTGCAGTCGTCAGCACATGCCGATGAGCCAGGATTGCGAGACGCCTGACACATGTGCTGCAGCCTCAAAGTGGCACGTCACAGCGCAGGAATAGGTAGAGGCTATCTGGGTCACATAGAAATCCTTTATTTGAATTTATCCGAGTCACGGAGACCCCTGTTTAGTTAAGCTTTTGCAGAATCGTTGAAACCCAACGTCATGCCCGGAGACCGGCTTGCCTGGAGAGCCTAGAACTCCCTGTCGTCTGTGTTTGGCATCTTGGCCCTCGTATCTGTTCTGCCGGCGGGGGTTCAGGCGAGGGGGGTTGGCCGGTCTATGATTATTGCGGTCAACATGAACGCCTGTCTGTGTGTTTGTGAGTTCAGAGACTTCCATAGCCAACGTGAATCGTTCCATACATTCCACTGGTATAAGGGCTGCCGCCGGCACCGACCGGGAACGGCGCTGAAGAAGCAGCCAAAGAAGCGAGCAGCGTTTCGGAAGGGTGGGGAGGGGGGGTTAGGAGAAGGCTGCACAGCTACCGTCAGCAATTGGCACTGACACCCACATATGGGATTCATAATCCCATAACACCCGGGGTGAATCTCACATGTAGGTTTAGGTGGACAATTCCTTTTATCACTTGAATCTTGTGACCCTGAGCTCGTCGTCCAGAAACATCGCTGAACATACTCGGCACATCTTGGGGCCGCCAAAGGTGCACAAACTTGCGAAGCATCTAGACCAGGGATGCCCAAACGAAGCAGCTGCACCCAACCCTGTGGGTTGGCTGGGCGGAAGCCGCGCTTTGACCTGCAGCTTGGGAAAGTCGCAAGGCCCGCACTTCCGAGCCGACATCAGCACCGCCCGCCAGACACACAAAGCCTGGAGTCGGCTGCCTCTTGCAATAAACCAGTCACTACTGCAATTGGTGGTTGCACGCCGGGCACGCCATGAAATCAACAACGTGTAACAACGCAGCAAGAGCAAACATGCCTACTCCTCTTGGAGCGAATCTGTCTATGTTTCTGCGACTCACTGCAGTTGTCACGTACTTTTGAAGCCATGTTGGCACGAGCTAGGCGACCTGCACGTTCTGGGAGGAGGACGGTGACCGCAGTGTAGTGAATAGGAGATCTGCAGAGAATTGCCACATGCTGGAGTGGACGTCACAGAGTCATGCTCGGCATCATGCAATGAAGTCAGTGCGTCGTGTGTTTGATTTCAGTCGTCAGCTCTGTGGCAATGTTTGGTTCCCGCCAGGACCTTGTGCGCACTCCACCTTCGAGTCGAAGGGCGCAGGAACTGCATCGAGCGCTTGCTGCAGTGCGCACGCGTTGGCTGCAGTCGTCAGCACATGCCGATGAACCAGGATTGCGAGACGCCTGACAAATGTGCTGCAGCCTCAAAGTGGCACATCACAGCGCAGGAATAGGTAGAGGCTATCTGGGTCACATAGAAATCCTTTATTAGAATTTATCCGAGTCACGGAGACCCCTGTTTAGTTAAGATTTTGCAGAATCGTTGAAACCCAACGTCATGCCCGGAGACCGGCTGGCCTGGAGAGCCTAGAACTCCCTGTCGTCTGTGTTTGGCATCTTGGCCCTCGTATCTGTTCTGCCGGCGGGGGTTCTTGCGGTCAACATGAACGCCTGTCTGTGTGTTTGTGAGTTCAGAGACTTCATGAGACTTCCATAGCCAATGTGAGTCGTTCCACACTCCACTGGTATAAGGGCTGCCGCTGGCACCGACCGGGAACGGCGCTGAAGAAGCAGCCACAAAAGCGAGTATAGCGTTTCGGAAGGGTGGCGAAATGGGGGCAAATCTCGGCCTTGGGGGGGATTAAGAGGAGGGAGGCAGGGCTCCCTGGGGTCTCGGTTAGGCACGATTAGGCCAGGACGCTGCGCAGCGAGTCTGGGTCGCATGGCCCTTGGCATGGTAGAGTTTACGCTTTATCTATGCCGACGGTTCTTGGCACTTGATGACATGTCACACGTATGGATTGATGCCTGGCCAGTCATGGTCTCAAGCATGATTTGGAAAAGTTGCCACGCATCATCCGTGACTGACAGGTGGCAAAGATGGCAACAGCTGAGGAAGCCCTGGTCGAAAAAGAGCTCCACGTGCCAGAGAGTTCTGATCTGAGCTTTGAGTTCTCCGTAAAGCAATGCTAGCAGAGGCGCTCTTGCTCTTACAATGGGCGGTTTCAACTAAGGCCTTGCGACGAGGCAGCAGCGACGCAAGCGCCAGGCGGACAGAAATAACATGAAGAAACTGTGGCCTGTGAAGCGCGGTCAGGGGCATCTCGGCACAGTAGCGTCAGTGATAGCAGGTCATACACAAGTACAGGATGGATGTGGATGACGAGGAGGCTCTTGTGTCCAGGGTGTTGCTGTCACAGACAGATGCTTACGACATACAGGCGATGGCTCACAGAATTCAAATTCTCCCCTTGTGTACTTTCTACATTCTCCGAGTTGCCTCTTGCTGAAGAGGACCGCAAGAGTGTGGCGACACATGATGTTTTGAGGCGCCTCCTCCAGCATCCAGCGCCCAGCTTTCAGAGGCACGAAGTCCAGAGCCACGAAGGTCCTGTCGTTTGGCTGCAGCTTGCCTGCGCAGGCATCGAGCACCAGCACGCCACTCTCGCTCGAAGACCAGTTCGAAGCAAGCTGGGCCGACTTGGCCGAGGCCATTGCGAGTGAACCGTGTTGTGCGGTTCTGGCTGTGGGGCACTTGTGCTAAGGTGCGAGCACATGACATGGAGTTGCGCTCGTGATCGCCCCAGCAAGCTTGCAAGCATACTGTACAACCTGCGGAGTAGCCAAGACATGGCAAGCCACCTGATTGGACCATCGAAGTTTTTAGAAAAAAAACCCAGGCCTTCACCGCTTGCACAGCCCCAAGACGTTTGCGAGGCGGGCGTGCGCGCGCAGAGCTTGGGAGGGCCTATTTTTTTGGGTCTTTTTTTTTTTGGGGGGGGTCTTTTTTTTTTTTGGTCGATTTTCTTGGTTTTTCCTAAGAAAACCACCATTCCCTCCATATTTTTAAAGGATTTGATGCATTTTCGTGGTTTTTCGTACGAAAAACAGTAATTTCTCTGTGGTTTCATAGGAAAGCGTTATTTCTGGTAGGTTTTAGAAGGAAAGAAGGAAAGAAAGGAAGGAAGGAAGGATGAAAGAAAGGAAGAAAACAAGGAAGGAAGGAAGGAAGGAAGAAAGGATTGAAGAAAGGAAGGAAGCAAGGAAGGAAGAAAGGAAGGAAGAAAGGAAGGAAGCAAGGAAGGAAGAAAGGAAGCGTGCTTCAAAGCCCAAGAAACTAGTTGAAAAGCATCGTGTGAGCATTGTGTTTGCAAATGGGGGGGGCTGCGCCCCCCCCAACCCCCCCGCTTTTTTAAGCCGTGCAGAGCGCGCTTCAAAGCCCAAGAAACTTGTTGACACCCATCATGTGAGCAGGGTGTTTGCAAATGGGGGGCGCGACCCCCCAACCCCCCCGCTTTTTTAAGCCGTTCAAAGCCCAAGAAACTCGTTGAAAAACATCGTGTGAGCATTGCAAATGGGGGGGGCTGCGCCCCCCCCAACCCCCCGCTTTTTTTCAGCCAAAGCGCAAGAAAGTAGTTGAAACCCATCATGTGAGCAGGTTTGCAAATGGGGGGCACAGCCCCCCCAACCCCCCCGCTTCTTTTGAGCTGTACCAAGCGTGCTTCAAAGCCCAAGAAACTAGTTGAAAAAACATCGTGTGTGCATTGTGTTTGCAAATGGGGGGGGGCTGCGCCCCCCCCAACCCCCCTGCTTTTTTTAAGCAGTGCAGAGCGTGCTTCAAAGCCCAAGAAACTTGTTGACACCCATCATGTGAGCAGGGTGTTTGCAAATGGGGGGGGGGCTGCGTCCCCCCCCAACACCCCCCGCTTCTTTTAAGCCGTACCAAGCGTGCTTCAAAGCCCGAGAAACTAGTTGAAAAAAAAGTATGAATCCGATGAAAATATAGAGGGAATGATAGAAACCAAGAAAACGAACCAAATAGGGTTTTCCCTAGGACAAACTAAGGAAAAGCAACGTACGCTTTGACGTTTGACGAAATCCGTCCAAAATGTAATCAGAAGAGGGTTTCCTTAGGAAAAAGCAACGAAAACTTCGTTTTTTTTTTCAAGCCGTGCAGAGCGTGCTTCAAAGCCCAAGAAACTTGTTGACACCCGTCGTGTGAGCAGGGTGTTTGCAAATGGGGGGGCGGGGGGCTGTGTTTTCCCCCAACCCCCCCCCCGCTTCTTTTAAGTCGTACCAAGCGTGCTTCAAAGCCCAAGAAACTAGTTGAAAAGCATCGTGTGAGCATTGTGTTTGCAAATGGGGGGGGGGGTGCGCCCCCCCCAACCCCCCCGCTCTTTTTTTTTGAAGCCGTGCAGAGCGTGCTTCAAAGCCCAAGAGGTGTTTGCAAGTGGGGGGGCTGCGCCCCCCCTCCAAACCCCCCAGCTTCTTTTAAGCCGTACCAAGCGTGCTTCAAAGCCCAAGAAACGAAGGAAATGACAGGATATCTGTCCAAAATGTAAGGAAAATAGGGATTTCCCCCGAGGAAAAACCAAGGAAAACCTAAGGGAATTACAGGAAATCCGTCCAAAATGTAAAAAATAGGTTTTTCCCTATGAAAAACCAACGAAAACCTAAGGGAAATGACAGAAAATCCGTCCAAAATGTAAGGAAAGTAGGGTTTTTCCTAGAGAAAACCAAGAAATTCGACCAAAAAAAAAAAAAGGCCCCCCCCAAAAAAAAAAACGAACCCAAAAAAAAACTCCCCTTTTAGGGTTTGAGTGTTTAGGGTTTAGGGTTTAGGGTTTAGGGTTTAGGGTTGGCCGACCCAGCTCCGCAGCCCAAACAAAACCCTAAAGCCCGAAACCCCATGGAGCCAACATGGGGGGCTTCCGAAAACAGGGATACTTTTTTTGGGGGTTCTTATAATAAGGGCTATAGTATATGGGGTATAAAAGGGGAACCCCCCCCCCCCCCCATTTTGGGAAATGCCCATATAAGCCGCCTTAAAACCCTGAAGCCCGAAAACCATGAAACCCGAAAGCACTACTACCGGCCTACAATCCCTAAAGCCATAAAAACCCTAAACCCTAAACCCTTAAAGCCCTGAATCCTCTGAATCCCCTAAAGCCCCTAAAACCCCTTAAAGCCCCTTAAGCCCGAAGCAACCCCCCAAAACCCCCTAAAGCCCTAAGAACCCTCAACCCTAAAACCCTCAAAGCCCTGAACCCCTTAATCCCTAAGCAACCCCCCCAAAGCCCTTCAAATCCCTAAAGCCCCTAAGACCCCCTAACACCCCAAAACAAAAACCCTTCAAGCCCCTGAAGCGCCAGAAGATCCAAGCCCTAAGCCCTAAACCCTAAACCCTAGACCCTAGACCCTAAACCCTAAACCCTAAACCCTAAACCTTTCGCAGGACTGGGTCGCCGCATGGCAGGCTATGGGCATCCCAGCCGACCGGCAAGGGGAGGCCTGGGAGACGGGGTTTCTTAGGGGTTCTTGGAAATAACCTTTAAGTTTTGGTACTATAGTTTCTAAGAAGCAGCAAACAAATTACTTTTTACTAGGGTTCCAAGTTCAGTATAGGTTTGGGGTGTCGGGCGTGTTCTTCTTTCCTCAGCCCTAAGCCTTGTAAGTTATAAGGCCTAACCCCCAAGCCCCAAGCACTAAGCCCTAAACCTAAGGTTTAGGGGATTAGGGTTTTACGGTTTAGGTTGAATGTGCTCTGGTTATAGGGCCCGAACAGAAGGGTGCGCTGTGGGAGCTCCATGTATTCTGCGCAGCTCGCTACTTTTAGAGCTCTTCTCCGCTTTTAACCTTTGCGCGAAGCCCTATCGACTTATACTGGAGTAGGGGTTTCAGGTTCAAGGTTTTAGGGTTTAGGGTTCAGGGTTCAGGGTTTAGGGTTAGGGCCTCAGACGGATGAAGGGCTGAGGGCCTCTGGGCTTCGGACTTAAGGATTCAGGTCTTCGGGCTTCAGATGCATGAGGGTTTGAGGTTATTGCCCGTACGTGAAAAAGGCTGCAGTTGCTGCTTGAGACCCATAAGGCCCCGAATCCGAAACCTTACTCCCACTAGGTCAGCAGGATGGAGGCCTAAGCCCTAAGCCCTAAGCCCTAAACCCTAAACCCTAAATCCTAAACCCTACGGCCACTTTGTGGGTGATGAGGGTTAGAAGACTCAAAAACGAGTACCGGCCAGTTCTCCATGGGATACCTGTTCCTAAGGCTTTTTTAAGGATTTGGGGTTTAGGTGTTAAGGTCTAGGGTTTCAAGGGTTTGGGGTTGAGGGCTTTAATTAAGGTCTAGGGTTTCAAGGAGTTGGGGTTCAGGGTTTTAAGGTCTGGGGTTTCGAGGATTTGGGGTTTAGGGTTTAAGGTCTAGGGTTTGAAGTTATGGCTCAGGGGCCTAAGGGTTCAAGGTTTGAGGACTAGGGGCTTGGTATCTTAACACCCAACTTTTTCTAGGGTAGTGTCATGGTCCCTTAATATGGTCCCTTTACCCTCTTCAAAGGGGTTCGGAAGAATGGGCCCTTGGGTTGTATAGGGTATATAAGCATTGATCGGCCCATATGTAGGGACTGCAAGAGTGTGGCTTTACTCGCGGTTTAGGTTTGTAGGGTTGTGAGGTCTTAGGGATTTAGGGTTGCAAGGTCTTGGAGGGTTTATAAGGTCTTAGGGTTTGAGGGTTATAATGTCTTAGGGTTTGGGGGTTTTAGCATTTGGGGGTTTTCGGGTTTCGGGGTTTTGGGGTTTGAGGGTTTAGGGTTTGGGACGGCAAGCTGGAGATCTCGCCAAGACAAAGTGACGATGTCCCTTTGTGATTTCCCTGGCACCGTAAATCCTCAACCTTAAACCCTAAGGACCCTACACCCTGAACCCAAACCCTAAATCCTAAGCCTTAAACCCTGAGCCCGAAGCCTTAAACTCTACTTCCTAGCCCTAGACCTGAACACCGCCCTGTGAGCCCAAATATCAAAGGGGGCTTAGCCCGTAAACCCGAGGCCCTAACACATTGGCCTGTTATATACACCCTAACACTCGCAACCCAAAAGCCTAAACCCGAAACCCGAACCCTAAACCCTAAACCCTAAACCCTAAACCCTAAACCCTAAACCCTAAACCCTAAACCCTCAACTACACCTTGCCTTTCTTCTGCGTCGAATGCCGTATGAGGCACTCCAGAAGTTCTTGAATCTAGCCTTTGTGCAGACAGAGGACGCTTTCCACCAGATTTAAGGGTTAAGGGTTTAGGGTTTTTGGGTTTCAAGGGTTACATTAAGTGTCTAGAGTTGTGGAGGGTTTGGGGTTCAATGCTTGGGCAGTTTGGGCTTGAAGGTCGGGTTTAGGGTTTAGGGTTTAGGGTTTAGGGTTTAGGGTTTAGGGTTTAGGGTTTAGGGTTTAGGGTGCAGATCAGCTTTGGCTGGTGGGGGGCCATCCTGGCCCACACGCCTTGTTTCTTCAGGTTTTGTGGGCTTGGTTTGTGTCGTTTTTGCTGCCGCGCATGCTTTAGGCCCCCTAAACCCCTAAGCCCCCAAACCCCTAAACCCGCCTAGACCCCTAAGCCGCTAAGCCCCTAAGCCCCTAAACCCTAAAGTCTAAACCCCTATACAAACCCTAAACCCTGAACCCTGTACTTCCTATCGCTAAGCCATATACACCTACAGTCCGGGGTCTGGGGCTCACTGGCTACTCTGGGCGAACCCCAAATGTGCGACGCCGGAGGACCCAGACAAAGCTCCTCTGATTCTGGCAGAGTTAGCCTGCAGCCTCAGGGGGTTTAGGGTTTAGGGTTTAGGGTTTAGGGTTTAGGGTGTAGGGTGTAGGGTTTAGGGTTTAGGGTTTAGGGTTTAGGGTTTGGGGCTCTTGGGTTGTTGGGTCCAGGTTCAATGTATTCCTACGTACGGCCGGACTCTACGCCAGGCTTGGCAGCCTGCTTCCGCCAACCATAGGACGAAGGGTTTAGGGTTTGGGGTTTGGGGTTTGGGGTTTAGGGTTCAGGGTTCAGGGTTTAGGGTTAGGGTTAGGGTTTAGGGTTTAGGGTTTAGGGTTTAGGGTTTAGGGTTTAGGGTTTAGGGTTTAGGGTTTAGGGAAACCCTAAGGGTCCATGTACCTCATTATTGTATACTTGGGCCCCAAACTCCTTCGGAAGTACTTTAAGGCCCAAGTATTCCCTATTTAGGTACATGGACCCTTGGGATTACATGCGTGATGCCACGGCGGTTGATTTCCTGCCAGACGAGCTACCAGAAGAGGCGCCAGATAGGCACAACCTTCTCCCGGACCTCGTGTTGCGGAGCGCATTCGTGTGCCCGGTCTATAGTCCCCATGGCGGAACTACTGGCAGAACTGTGAGGCTTAGTTAGCCTGGATGCAGAGTTGGCTCAGCCGAGCCTAAGGCTTTTTTATGAATGCCCTCATTCAGTGTCTTACTGAGCTTGTTCAGCACAACACACCTTCGCCGACGGGGTCTGGAAGCTGTACGTTCTTGCGCTCGGGGTGATGCAAGATAGGAGCCAAGGTTTGGGATGTTTCATGCTACTTCCCGCTTGGGCTGAAGAGTTCCCAGTTTCCCATGACTGCGAATATCTTTCGCAGGGTTAAACATGGCCAAAGTCCTTAGGGTATGTGAGCCACGGCACGGCTGGGCGGATATGGGCAGAAACGCGCCTCGCCATAAACCCTAAACCCTAAACTCTGAACTCTGAACCCTAAACCCTACACCCTAAACCCTAAACCCTAGTTCTGCCACACGAGTCACAACCAGCCCTGGGAAGATGTTTGGGTCCACAACGAGCAGATGGATGAACTAGGTTGGCTTTTGGGGAATTTATAGGTTCCTATAATATAAATATGTTCAAAGGGGCTTTACAGGCCAATTCACCCTAAACCCTAAACCCTAAACCCTAAACCCTAAACCCTAAACCCTAAACGCTAACCTCAAACGTGAAGTTCTACGCCATGGTGCGTTGCAAGGTCTGGGTGTTCATTCCAAGCTCCAGCTTCCCTCCTTAGACCCTAAAGCCCGGGGCTCTAGGGTTAGCGTGCCCTAAGTTAGAGTCTAAGTTAGAGTTGAGGCTGGGTCGGGTCTAGGGTTTAGGGTTGAGGGTTGAGGGTTGAGGGTTTAGGGTTTAGAGTTTAGGGTTTAGGCTTTAGGCTCTAGGCTTTCGGGTTTAGGCTTTAGGGTTTAGGGTTTAGGGTTTAGGGTTTAGGATTTTGGGTTTAGGGTTTAGGGTTTAGGGTTTACATTTTTCAATTTCGGGTTGAGGTAACGGGTTCCCTAAACCCTGTACCTACATCGTGCCCACGGGGTCTCTGAATCCGATCACTGAGGTCAAATGCCACAAGATCAAGATGCGAAGTATTGAAGATGTTTTCCTCGCCTTTGGGCCGGCCTGGCATGTTTGCAGCCCCTAAACCCTAAACCCTAAACCCTAAACCCTAAACCCTAAACCCTAAACCCTAAACCCTAAACCCTAAACCCTTACGGTTTCGGTTTTAGGGTTTAGGGTTTAGTGTTCAGGGTGTATGCAGACTTGGTAGCCCAGTGGTACCATTTACCCTTTTTTAGGTTCTGGTTTCCCTTATAAAGTAACCAGCCAAAAAAAGGGTGCCCTGATTATCATATGGTTCCTGGGCCACTAAGCAGAATTTAGGCGCAGAGATCCCTGGGATGTTTGGGGTTTGGTTTTAAGGTTCAATGGACCACTACAATCAGCCAATCGCATGGTGCCATTTACTTGGTTGCTCTTGAGAACCCAAGCCCAAAACCTTCAGCCAACCAACCAGCCGAAACCCTAAACACTAAACCCCGCACCCTAAACCCTAAACCCTAAACCCTAAACCCTAAACCCTAAACCCTAAACCCTAAATCCTATGATTCCCTTCGCACCTCTAAGGGTAATTTCATGGGCCCTCAATATGGTCTCTACCTCCTTCAAAGGGTTCTGATGAAACGGCCCCTAGTTTGTACAGGGTATATAAGGGGTATGTAAGGGGTCTCCTTTTCAGGGCCCATACTAAGGGACCATGTAGCTACCCTTCGATTCGCACCCATGCCAGTGAAGTCCGAAGCGTGTCAGGGTCCTGGCCTTTTCAGACAGGGTTAGGGCCTTGAAAAGCGCGCTGTTGAAGGCTTGTTCAGGGTGTCCGATTTCCTAGCCCCGAAACCTTAAACCCTAAACCCTTGCCAGGCAGAACCTTGATGGCATCTTGGCTATCAACGAAGATGCGTGGCAAGTCTATGCCAAGTTTCTCACGCACGCCGGGGGCCAAGTCTCGCGCGCTGGCTCTCCGTCGGTGTCTGGTTGCCAGGGTGCTACTTCAACCCTAAACCCTGAACCCTAACCTTATCACGAAACTCTTTGGACCTTCATTCTAGAAAGCCCTGAAGCAACCAAATGTTCCTTTTTGCCCCAGGTTACTGAGGACTCTTTTCGAATTTATGAAGGGACCTCTGAAAGGTCGCGGCCTTGTCGAGGTACGACTTAAGACCCCCCCCCCACCCCCATATACCCCTTCAGTTCTACATACTTAGACCATCCTTAGTGCCCTAAACCCTAAGCCCTAAGCCCTAAACCCTAAACCCTAAACCCCTTACAGACGCATTCTAGAGGTGGCACCCTTGCCTTGGCAACTTCCCTCCTGACCCTGCACTTAACCACGCTCACCCAGACCTCGACGACAAAAGTCCAAACCCAACCCCAAACCTCCCAAAACTCAACTCTATACCCCCGAACATTATTGTTTCAGGGTTTACCTCCCAAAACTCACCTCAATACCCCTGAAAATTATAAGGTTTTAGGGGTTAGGGCAAACCCCCCCAAAGCACTGAACCCTTGAGCCCTTGCCCCTTGCTTGGACCCCTTGCGCGCGCACGCCTAACAAAGTGGGGAGCCCGAGATGCACCCACCCATGGGCCCCTAAACCCTAAACCCTAAACCCTAAACCCGAAACCCGAAACCCGAAACCCTAAACCCTAAACCTCAAGGAATTAAGACTCGCACCCCTACGCTTGTACACCTAAGAGGTCTCCTAATTTGGCCCCTTGTATTCCCTCGGAGTCGTCCAAGGTAGAGCCAATAAGACTCCCCAACCTTGGGCCATGGGCGAATAATTAGACCCTCCGATCCGAGATGCAATCTCTAAACCCTAAACCCTCAACCGATTGACCCCCCCCCCTCCCCCTGATCCGAGGTCTTCCCCAAGCCTGCCATAGAAGGCTGGGGCTGGTCACGAGTCGGCTGGGACTGGAAGGGCTGGCCGGGGCCTCTGAGGTTGGGGTGTGGGGTTTGGTGTTTGGGGTTTAGGGTTTAGGGGTTTAGGGTTTAGGGTTTGGGGTTTGGGGTTTAGGGCTTAGGGCTCACATGGGGAAGGATTAGGGTTTGCAGTTTACGGTTTGCGGCTTTTTCGTTCTAGGGTGTTCGTTTAGGGTGTCGGGGTGATCTTTGGTGTTGTTCAAAACCTAGGACCGGGAGTAGGCACGTTTTTCCTTTTTTTAGGGTTGGGGTTCCCTGATAGTCCCCTTAAAACCAAACAGGGTACCCTTTTTATTCCTAGGTTACTCCCGGGTCTACAAACGGAGGGTCTCCAGGTCGCGGGTTTGGAACTTAAGGGCGTGTTTCTGGGCACCAAAAACAGGGGGATAGGGGGTGTGGGCTTTAACCCTAAGCCCTAAGCCCTAAACCCTAAACCCTAAACCCTAAACCCTAAACCCTAAACCCTAAACCCTAAACCCTACAGCTTTCAAGGGGCTTGAAGAGTTTCGGACTTTTCCAGGTCTAGTCTATCACAGGACTCGACCCTGGGCCCCTCAGGTTCAACCCTTGGGTTTGGGGACCTCTTGTTTCAGCCCCTGCAAAGGGTTTAGGGCTTAGGGCTTAGGGCTTAGGGCTTAGGGTTTAGGGTTTAGGGTTTAGGGTTTAGGGTTTAGGGTTAAAGGTTTAGGGAGTATGGCAACGGAACCTCTTAGGGGTATATCCTTCCGAGTCTGACTCCCGTGAGTCTAGATGCCCTAAACCCTACCATCGACAGGGCCCAAGCCCCAAACCCCCATAGTGGTTCCGTCATTCCCTAATTCCGTACAAAGAGCTTAGGGTTTAGGGCTTAGGGCTTAGGGCGTAGGGCTTAGGGCTTAGCGTTTAGGATTTAGGGTTTAGGGTTTAGGGTTTAGGATTTAGGATTTGGGGTCTAGGGTGTAGTGTAGGGTAGCTTGCTGAAGACAAGGTGGCAATTTGCGGAACGTTGCGTCCAGTCTCTGGAGTCCTCCCGAGCCTTCGATGTGCCAGAGACCCGGGGTAAGATTGGTTTAGGGTTTAGGGTTTAGGGTTTAGGGTTTAGGGTTTAGGGTTTAGGGTTTAGGGTTTAGGGTTTAGGGTTTAGGGTTTAGGGTTTAGGGTTCAGGGTTCAGGGTTGAGGAATGAGGGTCTTGGGTTTAGTAGGGTTTTTAAGTTTCAGGGGTTGAGTAGGGTCTACGTAGTCGGGTTAGTGGAGTTTCAGGTTTGGCAGGGTGTTCGGGCTTCGTAGGGTTTAGCATGGTGTTTGTGGGCCTTTTCAGGGTTTAGTCGGGTTTGGGGTTGAGGCTTGAGGCTTGAGGCTTGAGGCTTGAGGCTTGAGGCTTGAGGCTTGAGGCTTGAGGGTTGAGGGTTGAGGGATGAGGGATGAGGGTTGAGGGTAAAGAGTGGAGGGTTTAGGGGTCTACACAAATAATGATGAATGAGCATCCTATGACCGGGGGAAGTCGTAACAAGCCCCATAAGGACGCTTGAAGATATGACCCGATTTCGTTGTGGAACTCCCATCGAATCGTTACTGTACATACTACCGACCCCTACACACTAAATACCTCAAAACCCTTGAACCCGTAAACCCCTAATCCTCTCAACCCTTGAACCTTGAACCCTACCACCCTCTTTCGGATTTAGGAAACAAAAAGCACCCTTTTCATTTCTAGGTTACTTATGGGTCTAGGAACCCTAAACCCCAAATTTAAGAGCCTCCCGCGGAGGGCGCGGAGGGCGCGGAGGGTGCGGAGGGCGCGGAGGGCGCGGAGGGCGCGGGGGCGCGTGGAGGCTCGCGCAGGGCGTGTGGGCGCACGGAGGGCGCACGGAGGGCGCACGGAGGCCGCGGAGGCCGCGGAGGGCGCGGAGGTCGCGGAGGGCGGAGGTCGCGGACGGGCGGAGGGCGCGCAGGGCTTGCAAACGCGGAGGGCGCAGAGGAGCATCCACGTGTCCCCACTCCCCTGCCCATCAACCGAATGTCACCCTCCCCGCCACGCCCCTCTCCCAGCAAAAGGTTCCGAACCCCCTCCCTTGACCGTGTCGTCCCCGCGGCCTCACGTCAAAACTCCTCCAAGAAGCGATCCGATAGAACGCCTCAAACGAGAACCCAAAAAGGGAAGAATCCAAGAAAACAAAGAGCACGCGCAGAATAGACGTTAAGCGTCCAAGGCACGGGGGTGGGGGGGGGCCGGGCGGGGGGGGGGGGGGGGGGGGGGGGGGGAGGGGGGGGCGGGGCTCAAAGATGGGTTTTTTCCAAAAGAGCCCCTATGCCCTGTGCGAAAACGCCTATGGTCCATGAGTTTACGCGGTGTGGGTGGCCTGTTCCTCCACGGAAAAGCTGGCGGGGTACCCCCCCCTACCCCCCCCCCCCCCGCCCCCCCAGCCCCGCCAGCCCCCCCCCACGTTTTGGAGGGAAAGAGGGAGGTTTTCACCTCCTTTTCCCATCCAACACGCCGCCAGGGTCGGCGGACCCTAAGCACCAAACCCCAAACCCCTAAACCCTAAACCCTAAACCCTATACTCTACCGACCCTAACTAATTAAGAAAAGGCGTTCTGACGTCCCATGCGCCCAGCGTTCAGGCTGGGCCTTGTCTTGCGATTGCTCCAAGACAAGGAGGGGACACCTCTCTTCCAGGTCCAGGCACCTTTCTTCTTAGGGCTTAGGGGATTTAGGGGGTTTAGGGTTTAGGGTTCAGGGTTTAGGGTTTAGGGTTTAGGGTTTAGGGCTACATGTTTTTTTTTTTTTTTTTTGTATGGGCCCTCACATTGGAACCCCTTTAAAATACCCCTTATATACCCTGTAAAAACCACGGCGTTAGACAAGGCTAGTTTTCTTCGAGTGTGGACTACAGGGTTTAGGGGTTCAGGGGTCTTGGGGCTTAGGGGTTTCTTTGGGGTGTGTTTTGTTTGATGGGGCGTGGCCCTAAACCCTAAACTCTATAAGGCCCCAAACCCTAAACTCTAAGACTCGAAACCCAAATGCCCCACATGGAGTTCGTGAGCTCCCGGAAAGTCTTCCAGAAACTTACTGTTGGTTAGTAGGGCATGGGGGAATCGGGTACCCCATATAATCCCTGAAAGGGTATATATAGGGCCCTCATTCCCTAAACCCTAAACCCTAAACCCTAAACCCTCAACCCTAAACCAGGGCCCTAATTCCCTCATTCCCTGCTCATCAACAGTAAGGAAAGCAATTCGGGGTGCGGGCTGGCATGGAGAGGTTTCGGGCTTGGGCGTTTGGGCGCCCTTAGACCACAGTTAAACCCCAACCCCGGAGCTGCGGTTTCGGATTTAGGGTTTATATAGGGTTTGTATAGGGTTTAGGGTTTATATAGGGTTTAGGGTTGATGTAGGGTTTAGGGTTTATATAGGGTTTAGGGTTTATGTAGGGTTTAGGGTTGATGTAGGGTTTAGGGTTTTGCCGCCGCCGCATTCCTCCCAACTGCACAAGCCATGTAGATAGGGACGCTTGTCAGGACATGATGCAGTCATTATAGGGCTTAGGGTCTAACGTTTATGGGGCTTAGGGTTGTTTTCTAGGGCTTCTTCGCCACCCCGTGGCGCAACTCGCTAGCCGGAATGATGCTGCTCTTGCCATGTCTCTTCTTGGCCGGCGCGTATGCGTCGGGTGCTCAGGCCGTTCTCTTCTTAGCCGCTGGCTCTCGGCGGGGTTCTGTCGTTCTAGATCCCGAAGACGTGAATGCTGGACCCAAGACAACAATCGACTATTTGCTTAAGAGCCCCCCCCCATGTGTATATGTATATACTATATACATATATATATATATATAAAGCTTTCCTTGTAAGGGTACTACAGGGAGTTGTATCTTACATTTCTTTGTGCTCTTAAGCAAAACGTAGCACTTGGTTCAGCCCTAAACTCCCTGAACCCTAAGTAAAAGTCGATGTTTGAACCCTAATCCCGAAACTCTACTGGCTGGCTCTTAGTAGGGAATCAGGGGATGAGGTACCTGTTAGGGCCTGTTAGGGTTTAGGGTTTAGGGTTTGGGGTTTAGGGTTTAGGGTTTAGGATTTAGGGTTTAGGGTTTAGGCCTTAAAGGGTATACTATAGGGCCCTCATCCCCTCATTCCCTACTAAGAACCAGCATGGCTTCAACCTTGGGAGGTTCCCCCTTATACTAACAGTCCGAAATCGGGATCATAAGAAGGGTTTAGGGTTTAGGGTTTAGGGTACTGTACTCCCTTTCAAGGGCTGGTAGTAGAAGGGGGAACATCCCAAACCATACACCCTAAACCAGCAAGGCTTCAGCTACATGGGTTTGTGGTCTTGGTCGCAAGCTGACAAATTCGGCTTTCCCTTCGTGCAGCGCGGCACGCGCTGAGCTTAAACCCTAAGCCTGAACCCTGAAACTTCAAGCGAAAACACAAAACACCCTAAACCCTAAGCCCTAAACCCTGGCCCTAAACCCTAAACCCTAAACCCTAAACCCTAAACCCTAAACCCTAAACCCTAGTTTGCAGTTTTCTTTGAGGACGCCGAGATTGCTCCGCAGAACGATCGGGGGCCGTGTTTGGAGACCACAAGGATGCTGAACCCCGAACACAAAACCCCCTGTTTAGGGTTTAGGGTTTAGGGTTCAGGGTTTAGGGTTTAGGGTTTAGGGTCTAGGGTTTAGGGTTTGGGGCCTTTCCTAACCCCGAACCCTGAACTTCTATGTAGACTGCCAAGCTTCGACTCCCCCAAGATTCCAGGCCTGTGGTCTTCACTCGGGCTCCGGGTTCCAGACTTAGGTTGTCGCAATTTACGGTTTTCGGCTTTGGGGATTTGTGGCTTACAGAACCCTAAACCCGAAACCCTCAATCCTCAACCCTCAACCCTCAACCCTAAACCCTTAACCCGTAACCCTAAACCCAAACCCCAGCCCCAAACTCCGAACTTGGCGTTCCGAGGCAGCAGCAAGTCGTGAAGGTCGTCGGAAAGCCTGTCGTTGAAGACGCGAGGGCCTGAGACTCTTCTTGGTCCCACCTTTTAGGGTTTAGGGCTTGGGGTTTAGGGTTCAGCCCCCCCTTTTTTGTCTACCCTCCCCTAGGGTTTAGGGGTTCAAGGTCTCGGGGCTTTTACGGGCTTGAGGGCCACACAGGCCTTTCATCTAAATGTAGCTATATGAGCAATAGGGCTTAGGGCTTAGGGTTTAGGGTTTAGGGTTTAGGGTTTAGGGTTTACATTCAAGTAAGCAAGGGGTGGACACGAATGCCCAAAATCCTTTAAAGCGATGGGAACACCTGAAAACCCTAGACCCTAAACCCTAAACCCTAAACCCTAAACCCTAAACCCTAAACTGGGCAGGGTCTTGGCAGTCGCTCATTTTTGGCCCTTGCTGTGACCCGCTACCTCCTTGACACCGGTTCTGACGTATGGGGCCCTTGGGGTTTTTGGGGGGTAATAAAAGGGGTTTAGGGTTTAGGGTTTAGGGTTTAGGGTTTAGGGTTTAGGGTTTAGGGTTTAGGGTTTAGGGTTTAGGGTTTAGGGTTTAGGGCATTTTAATTAAGGGCCCATACTAAGGGACCATGTGGGAGTCTACGAAAATAGGGGACCCCGAAAAGAGACCCCCAACTGTGATAAAAGGGGTCACATTTTAAGGGCCCATACCAAGGGACCATGTGGGAGTCTACGAAAATAGGGGACCCCGAAAAGAGACCCCCAACTGTAATAACGGGGTCACATTTGAATTAAGGGCCCATACTACGGGACCATGTGGGAGTTTACGAACATAGGGGGCCCGTAAACCCGAAACCCTAAACCCTAAACCCCCTAAAAGAGACCCCCCAACTGTACCTCTGATTTCGGAACCTCCATGTAACTTCACGAAGCTGTCAGGACTCTACAAGCGACCTAGTGCCCCTGAATGTTAATACGAAGAACATGTGGGTGACATGAGCCTTAAACCCTAAGTTAAGGTTTAGGGTTTGGGTTTTGGGTTTGGGGTTTTGGGTTTTGGGTTTGGGGTTTAGGGTTTAGGGTTTAGGGTTTAGGGTTAGGGCGGCCTTCGGTGCCGAAAGTGGTTTAGGGTTTCGGGTTTAGGGCTTAGGGTTGAGGATTCAGGGTTTTTAGGCGTTCAGGGTGAGCAGGGATTGCTCAAACGATTGTTTCATTGAGCCACAACAACTCAAATGCTGAACTTATACATTCGGCAGTTCTTACATGAGGTTTATGGTTCAGATTATGGTTAAGGGTCCTTCATGGAATGCGGCATCCTTATAGTGAGGATTCCAAAGCAGGAGCTTAATTTGGAGAACTACCCACATGTGTCCGAGGGTTCAGGGTTGATTGTTACAGGTCCACTCACCTGAAACTGGTCCAGAAGCAGGGTTAATTAGGGGCTAAGGGCTTAGGACTCTGCAGCCCTAAAGCATTTCACCACGAAATGCCTGCCGAAGCCAAAGCCCAGTAGTAGTGCATGCATCTTGCAGCCTGAAACCGAGACCACGACAAGCCCCCCTCTACACCTTAAACCCCAACGGCTTAAGTCCAACCCTAAACCCTGAACCCTGAACCCTAGCACTTCAGGCCCTTTCAAGCCCTGATTTTCGGGTTTAGTGTTTGGGTTTTTTAAAGTTTAGGGTGTAGGGTTTAGGGGCAAACCCAAGCCTTAACGCAGGAACGTGACCAACAAATAAAGATTGTCCCCTCTCTTACCATCCCTATCATAAGCATAGTGCGAAGTACCACGGGTTGATGACTTTGAAGTGCAGACTTGAATCCTTGAATCCTTGAATCGGAAGGAAGGGTTTAGGGTTTAAGCCAGTCGCCCCTAAAGTGCAAGCTTGGTTTTCAGACCTTGGCCACGCCGGACACATCCTCTTCACAAAGCTATCACAAGTGCTTCAGCCTAAACCCTAAACCCTAAACCCTAAACCCTAAACCCTAAGCCCTATAAAACCCAAAACCCTAAACCCTAAACCCTAAACTGCTTTGCTCAAGCGGTGAAGTTCCCTGGACCTTTCCTGCGCTGCTCTTTACTTGCTTCCGAGCGCGCGAGCAGAGTGCACTTGCTGAGGATCCCTGCACAGAATCCTTTCTTGTGAATGCAGCCTTGCCTTTGGTTGAGCCCTGAACCCTAAACCTTAAAACCTAAACCCTAAACCCTAAACCCTAAACCCTAAACCCTAAACCCTAAACCCTGTTTAAGGTTAAATTTCAGCAGAAGACCAGCTTCACAAGGAGGCTCCTGGCGCGGGCAGTGAGGCTGCGAACACTCTTGCAACTCAAGAGGCCCTTTTGAATGAAAGCCCTCGCCTCTCCACCCTCCACCCCGGAACCCTTAACCCCAAACCCCAGACCCTGTACCCTAAACCCTAAACCCTAAACCCTAAACCCTAAACCCTAAACCCTAAACCCTAAACCCTAAACCCTAAACCCTAAACCCTAAACCTGAAACCCCTCGCCCAAGACCTTGAGAACTCCACTCTTACCCCAAGAGGCCCCCCTGCCCCCCTAGCTTAAACGCCAAGGACGTCGAGTCCAACGCAGATTTCGGGCAGGCGCGCCCGGAAGGGTGCAAAAACTGAAAGTTGGTGGGGGGGTGGTGGGGAACCCCTAAACCCTAAACGCTAAACTCTACACCCTTTCAATGTTTGGGCTTACAGTCTAGGGTTCCGGGTTTACAGATTAGGGCTTCGGGTATGCGGTAGGTTCGCGGAATCTGTGCCTTCTGTAGGGATGCCGGTTAGTATGCCGCTACTTGAAACCCTAAACCCTAACCCTAAACCCTAAACCCTAAACCCTAAACCCTAAACCCTCTTGACTTGGCAAGTAGGAATAGTACGGTGGGTTCTCGGGACTAGAATGGGGTTTCTAGAGGGAAGTAGACTTACTAAGTCGCAAAAGGGTTTAGGGTTTAGGGTTTCCAAGTAGGGTACACAAAAAAGGGACCAGAAGGCAGGGAATTGGCCCTGCAGACCATGCCCGGTTTCAGGTTTTCAGGCTTCAGGTCTTAGCATGGTCAGAGGTTTGAGGTTTAGGGTTTGGGGTTTAGGGTTTAGGGTTTGGGGTTTAGGGTTTAATTAGGGCTTGGGGTTTGAGGTTTGGGGTTTGGGGTTTGGGGTACTCCTAAACCCTAAATCCTAAACTCTGAAAGCGGGCGGCGTGCAAATGTTCATTATGAAATGGCGTGGGCCTTTTTCGAGGGCTTCCAGAGCCCAATTCCGGGTTTGGTGGGGTTTAGGGTTTGGGGTTTAGGGTTTAGGGTTTTTAGGGTTTAGGACACTTTCAATGCCATGTGCTGGGATGTTCAAGGCCAAGTGCTTGCAATACAGGAGCCAAGCCAACCCTCAGAATCCCTTAATAAGGCGTACCAAAGCCTTAACCCTAAACCCCAAGCCCTAAGACCTAAGCCCTGACTGAGCCCTAAACCCTGAACCCTGAACCCTGAACCCTAAACCCTAAACCCTATACCCTATACCCTATACCCTAAACCCTAAACCCTAAACCCTAAACCCTAAGCCCCGCACCCAGGCGCGAAGTTGTCCACCCGCGCCTTCCCTCGATGCTATAGGGGTACCCTAGAAAACCCCTTAAAGGGTATGGAGAGGGGGATATAGGGTACCTCAATCCCTACGAACCAACAGTAAGCAGCTGGAGACCCTCATCTTCCCAAACTGCCACCTCGCAACCCTGCAGGGTGTAGTGTTTAGGGTTTAGGGTTTAGGATTTAGGGTTTAGGATCTAGGGTTTAGGATTCAGGCTTCGGGGTTCAGGATTTCAAGTTTTAGCGCTCAGGCCCTTAAGCCCTCAACACACGGCTTCCCTGAAGGTGAAGCGGCCTGAGTTCAGCGTCCAGGATTTGCCAGAGGCCCCGGGGGGGGGGGGGGGGGCTAACGGTTAACCCCGAAGCCCTAAACCCGAAACCCGAAACCCTAAACTCTAAACCCTGAACCCTAAACCCTACACCCTAAACCCTAAACCCTAAACCCTAAACCTTTCAAGCCCGGACCAGGCTTCGGGGCTGACAACGAGGTTCCTTAAAGCTCTCTCCTCAAACTTGAGAGAGAGTGGTCGTCGTCTGACAGTGCCCCTAAACCTTAAAATAACCCCCAACCCGAAACCCTAAACCCTAAACCCTAAGCCCTAAACCCTAAACCCTAACCCCCCAACCCTAAACCCTAAAACCTAAAGAAGTGAGTTCGACGCCGCTTAGATAGAGTATACATGCCTATTCGCTACAGTTAGTAGGTGTAAGGGGTTCCCCCTAGACCCTAAGCCCCCAAAAAACGAGTAAGGGGGCGTGAAAACTTGCACCCATCGAGGGAGGAAAGGCTCACAAAGGCAGAGGGCCAAAGCCTTAATGTGGCCTAAGGCTGCAGGGTTTGGGGCTTAGGGCTCCCCAGACCCTTAAATCTTGAAACCCTCAACCCAAAACCCTAAACCCTAAATCCTAAACCCTAAACCCTAAACCCTACCCGGAACTCCTAAGCCGCAACCCTGAACCCTTAAAGCCCCTCAGACCCTAAACCCTAAGCCCTAAACCCCAAACCCCAAACCCTAAATCCTAAACCCTAAACCCTAAATCCTAAACCCTAAACCCTAAACCCTAAACCCCTGCCCTGAACTCCTAAGCCGCAACCCTGAACCCATCAATTTGAAGCCCCTCAAGCCCTAAACCCTAAGCCCTAAACCCCCAACCCCAAACCCTAAACCCCAAACCCTAATTAAGCCTAAACCGCCCTGAAGGTTGCTTCGCAGGTGGTGGGCGGCTTCGTCAAGTGTCCTGCCGCAACGACAAACTTTCGCAAACGGCGTCGCCCCCTAAACGTTAAACCTTAGCCCTAAACCCTAAACCCTAAACCGTAAACCTTGGACCTTAAAACTTTCAAACCTTAAACCTTGAACCTTAAGCCTCATAGCATCAAAACCTTAAGCCTTAAACCTTGCAAGCTTTAAACCTTAAACCTAAGCCCTTCAACCTCATAACTTTTAACCCTAATTGCAAGGACCCTAAACCCAACACCCTGAGCCTGAAACCCTCAGCCTTAAATCTTCATACCCTGAGCCCTACATCTTAAACTTTGCCTGGGGTTTGGTGTACTGTACTTTAATATGTTGTCAGGTTCTGGGTATCGATTCTTGCTACTTATATGCCTAGTAAGTATATATACATTTTTCCAGGGCCTACTCCAAAGTAGGGCCACTGTAAACCCTCAGCCCTATGTTCGCTGTTTGGGTTTCGGGCGGGCCTTGGCACCAAAAACCCTAATCCCTAAACCCAAAACCCTAAACCCAAAACCCTACACCCTAAACCCTAAACCCTAAACCCTAGACCCTAAACCCTAGACCCTAAACCCTAAACCCTCACGTTTCCTGGGTTCAGGGTTTAGGTTGTAGGTTACCTAAGAGATATTGGGGAGATCCGAAAGTCGGGGGTCGGGGAGCTGAGGTTCAGGGTTTGGCGACTGGGCTTTGTGCACCGCATTGGCGTTTTTTTTGTTTTGTTTGTTTTTTTATTTCAGGGTTTGGGGTTTGGGGCTTGTAGGGTATAGGGAGGCTTTGGGTGTGTAGGTTTCAGGTCGATGGGCTGCTTTGTGGGACCATAAGGGAATACTTTAGTAATTATTCCGACCCCATATTATGCAACTTCTGTGTTGGGTCCAAGTCGCCACCAAAAGGAACACCCCATCCCCCATAACAAAAAAAAAACATACTTCAAGCAGGGTTTAGGGTTTCGGGTTTAGGGTTTACGTAGGTTGATGAGGAGGCCGACAGTGGAGGAGGTGCCAACGCGCGCTTGCACACAGCGTGCAGGGCAAAGACCCAAGCCCTACACCCCTACACCGTGGCCATCATCCCTAAGCCCAAACCCCTAAAAGCAAAACCCGAAACCCTGGACCCTAAGCCCTAGCCCTAAACCCTAAACCCTAAACCCTAAACCCTAAACCTTAAACCTTAAACCCTAAACCCTACCTAAACCCTAAACCCTAAACCGCGAGCACAAGCCGAACCCAATACCCACCTGCGTGACGAGGAACTTTCTCAACAAGGACATAAGTGCTGTCGAGGCGACCGACACTTCTTCTTAGGCTGAATGGGCTCGAGTTTCTGGGTTTAGGGTTTAGGGTTCAGGGTTTTGGGTTTAGAGGGCAGGTTTAGGACCTGGGGTTCGGGGGTTCAGTTCAGTGTTTTTTCTTTTTTGGTTTGGGGGTGGTTCCACGTTTTCAGCAACCTATCGGGGTAAACAGAATCCCACCACAATTAAAACCCAGGGTACTCAGCAACTAGGAATGATAGCGGTTCATGGGGCGTAGGTGCTTAGGGAGCCTTAGGGAGTAGTGGGGAGTAATCGGGAGCCTTGGGTTACATCCGTGCCTGGGTACCATGCGACCTGCAAAGGTCGTACTCTGAACCCTAAACCCTGAACCCGTAACCCTACACAGCACCCAGGCCCTCCTTCTCCTTTTTGGGGTTCAAGTTCCCGTAGAAGCCTAAACCCTAAACCCTAAACCCTAAACCCTAAACCCTAAACCCTAAACCCTAAACCCTAAACCCTAAACCCTAAACCCTAAACCCTAAACCCTAAACCCTAAACCCTAAACCCTAAACCCTGAGTTAGTTAGTACCACTTCACTCCTTTACTTATGCAAGATGCATGAGTGGTCTCACGCAATCAACATGCCGGATTCCACTTCGACCGACCCGACCTAAACCCTAAACCCTAAACCCTAAACCCTAAAAAGCTTTTATCGTTCTAACTTACTCCTGGGTCTAGCTGTTGGGAGGAAGTTCGAGAACCAGGTGCCCTCTGCAATCGCTTAAATGCTGATACTACCTGGTCTTGGGTTTAGGGTTTAGGGTTTAGGGTTTAGGGTTTAGGGTTTAGGGTTTAGGGTTCTCTTCTAAGAGCCACTACCTCGAGGGGGTTGCTTCTTTGTCAGGTTTGCATGGGCTTGGGGTTGCAGATGAGCCCTCAACTCTCGGCATTCGGGGGATGTCTGGCCGACACAACCTCCCCCCCCCCAACCCCCCACCAGCGCTAGGCAATACGCGCTCGCCATGCTCCCACAAACCCTTAACCCTAAACCCTAAACCCTAAACCCTAAACCCTAAACCCTAAACCCCAAACCCCAAACCCTCAACCCCAAGCGGCCCCAACCCTAAGCTCTACACGATGAAGAGCGGCGCGTAGAGCTCTTCGACAGGATGAGTGCCTGCAGGATGGCACCAAGAGCGTTGCGCAGGAGCGCCGTTGTGTATGGGGGGAGGGGTCGGTTTCATAGGGTTTAGGGTTTAGTTTTTAGGGTTTCAGGTTTAGGTTTAGGGTTTAGGTTTTAGGGTTGGGAAACCCTAATTAAGCCCAAAACCTTAAGCTCTGAGTCTGAAACCTCGTTTTTTTCGGGTTGGGTTCTATGTGCGGTCTGGTGGGCGTACGGTGTTCCAGGTGGTGGATTTTCGGGGTTTAGGGCTTAGGGTGTAGGGTTTGGGCGTCTCTGTCACAAGGTTTAACAGCCGGTGTTCAGGTCCAGGAGTTATGGGTGATGGTTGGAGGTTAAACCCAAAACCCTAAACCCTAAACCTGAAACCCTAAACCCGAAACCCGAAACCCGAAACCCTAGGACTCTAAACCCTAAACCCTGAACCCTAAGCCCCGTTCGCGCCCCAGGCTCGAACTCAACACAGTCCCTAAATGCCAAAGAAGGGGGTTAGGGTTTAGGGTCCCTGCAATTGGCATAAGGGGCCCCCCTTCAAGGACCGCAGGACGTTTCATAAAGGACTCGTTTACTGAGAGGCACTTTAGTTCTAAGGTTGAAACCATGGGCCCTAGTATGGACATTACCCTTGCTTGTAGGGTTTACAGGGGCCCTTGTTGTGATAGTGTATATAAGGGTCATGGAACAGGGGACCCAAATTTCGGGCCAATGCTTCGCACTCTAGACGAATTGTCAACCCTAAGACCTGCGCGGGCTTAGGGTTCGGGGTTTAGAGTTTAGGGTTCAGGGTTTAGTGAGTAGGCTTAGGGTAAGTCTACTTAGTGTCCCCTAGAAACCCCATTATCATCCCCACACCCCACCTTACTAAGCCCACCTACTAAGTCAAAAGGGCTGCCGAGTAAAGGCCCTACTCCAACACCTACACCGACTTCCATTGCCCCTCGCAGGATGTTGTGCTGGTGGCCAGCCATGTCGTCGCAACCTCGTGTAGTGGTCTGTTTCTTGCTGGCTTGTTAGGGCTTAGGGTTCGGGATTTAGGGTTTAGGGTTTAGGGTTTAGGCTTGAAGGGTAGTGAAAGGACCAGCATGAACCCCCAACCACCCCAAACCCTCTGCCCTAGATTCACCCCTGGCCCTAAACCTTACACCCCAAACAGTATTCAGGGAAGTCGCGACATGCAAGGTGGACCTTTGCCTCCTGTCTTGTCTATTGCAGGGTGTACAGAAATATATCTGTATGTACATAGGGTTTCCGCTATACTGGGTTTATCGATGTTTTGGGTGTGTGGGTTCGGTAAAGGCCTACAACACTGAGCCTAAACCTAAACGGTTACATCCCTTAAAGTTTAAACCCTAAACCCTAAACCCTAAACCCTAAACCCTAAAGCCTAAAGCCTAAAGCCTAAAGCCTAAACCCTAAACCCTAAACCCTAAACCCCTCGAAAGCCATGATCAGGTCATGCTGACGCAGGAGCTCCTGGGCAGCCGAGAGGCCCGTGGGCTCAAGGGCGCTGAGGGGGTTTAGGGTTTAGGGTTTAGGGTTTAGGGTTTAGGGTTTAGGGTTTAGGGTTTAGGGTTTAGGGTTTAGGGTTTAGGGTTTAGGGTCAATTTATAGTACTGTTTCCGGTGAGTGTATTTCGGTTTCCTTATCAATGTTGGTGAGTGCATATGTTGGGTGCCCTTTTGGGGATGCAAGGCATAGAAACCCCATTTCATATAGTGCTTGTATATACATATATACATATATACATATATACATATATACATATATACATATACAAATACGTTATATATATATATATATAGATTGATATTCTTTTTGGCGTAAGCAGTGTAGGGTTTCGGGTTTAGGGTGTATGTGGTTTAGCGCTTATCTTTGCTACACACATATATATATACTTGTTGATATATGTTCTATTTGTTTTTGTGTTTATTTATACTTGCAATTTAACTCAGCGTGCTTCGGGTGCAAATGTAAAGCTTAGGGCTTAGGGTTGTTGTTGTTCAGTAGAAATTCCATTTTTGTTGAAGAACAGGGCTTGCAATAGGGGTTCCATGGGTTTGGGATTTGATCCTAGATTGCACAAAGCAGTAGGCCCGGTTCGGTTTGGCGCTCTGAATGTCTGGTTCAGGATGTATACTGCACTAACCGCGACCTGTGAACGTTCAAAGCCTATAAGCTCTAAGACCCTAGCCCATAAAGCCCCCAAAAGCCTGAGACCTAAAACCCTACACCCTACCCCTACACCCCAAAAAACCTAGATAAACCCTTGAACCCTGCGCCCTAATCCTTGGTTCCTAAACCCACGCACTGGCAAATAGCCACTGTGATGCACCACGGCCTCCAGGGTGTGGGGTGCTGTCTACCCTTAAACCCTAAACCCTAAGCCATAAGCTTAAGACTGTAGGGCTCTGCAGTCTCTAGACTCCAAACAAATGCCAATCCTGTGCCTTCAGGGAGTACTATTCTGAGAAAGTGCTCCTCGAGGGGGGGGGGGGGAACCCTCAACCTCAACAAAACCCTCAGAAGCCCGAGGCAACCCTAAACCCTAAACCCTGAACCCCAAGAAGATCCTCAGCCGCCTAGGGTCTCCCTGACCTCGGCCACTTCGCGAAGCCTGTGACCACGTCGAAGCCGAGCCAGGCGCGGGTTTAAGGGTTTAGGGTTTAAGGGTTTAAGGGTTCAAGGGTGAAGGGTTAAGGGTTAAGGGTTCTTGTTTCGGGCTCTTCATGGTCGTTAAGTGTTCTTTGGGGGTTTCAAGGTGCTTTTTGCTTTGGCGTTGTAAAGGCTCTATAAGTTTGTTTTTTCAAATTGCTTCGGGGATATTAAACGGTTTTAAGTGTGTTTGGGGGTGTTAATGGTTTTTGCTTAGGGTTTGGAAAAAGGTTTCAAGGGTTTATGCCTAGCATTTTTTGTTAGCAGGGTTTTTCAGGGCTCTCTTGTTTTTTTTTTTTTTTTTGTTGGTGCTCGGTTTGTTAATTGCTTTAGGGACTTGTAGGGTTTTTTGGGGAGTTTTTCGGGCTTCAACCTGTTAGCGTCGTCGAGGGACTTTATGGCTTTCCCGGCTTCATTTTAGGATTTCGGGGCTCTGGGGCTTTCAGGGTTTTGATGCCTCAGATTTTGTACCCTCAACTGTTGGTTGGCAAACCCTTTGACCCTACAATCTTGAAGCTCTGAGCAAAGCCTGCAAAACTCTACAACCCTCAAACATCAAAAGCCCCCGAAAACGCTCGTGGTTTCCCCCGAACACCGAAAGCCTAAACCCCCTACCCCTAGACCCTAAACAGCGTGTGATCATACTCCTAGATTCTGCTTGTCGAATTCAACTTTTCGACATGCCTACTTGACGGAACTGAGATTGGCGCTGCCTGGATTTTGGGTAACATGTTCGCGGAGGAAGCAGCATATGCGGCTTTGCGCATGGGTTTCAACCCAATGCAACATAATCAGGCAAATGTCTTTGCAAAGAATTGCCAGACACGATTCCATTGGGCCACGCAGAGCATGATCGCTGAGCGCTAAACCCTAACACTCGAGCCCCAGCTCCTAAACACTAGACCCTAAAACCCTGAACCCTAAACCATAAACCCTGAACACCCGTAATATCCCCCCTTATCGCCCCCCTTATACACCCTTTATGCCGGTCCCTCTTGAAGGGCTCATACTAAAAAACATGAAACTACCCGAAGAAAAAACCTACCACCCAAAAGCCCCGAAGCCCTAAGACCCTGAACCCGAAGAAAGCAACCCGCGCGGATCTTCCCTACAACCCCAAGGTTCAGAGTTCAGGGTTTAGGGTTTAGGGGTTAGGGTTTAGGGCTTAGGACTTAGGGTTTGGAGTTTAGGGTTTAGGGTTTAGGGTTTAGGGCTAGGGTTTAGGGGTAGGGTTTAGGGGTAGGGTTTAGGGCTGCTCTCCAGGAGTTCCTGGAAGAGAATGGCCTCTTCTCCGAGAGGCGCTTAGAGGAGGACTCGGAAGCCCTCCGCGACCCTCCGAGCTTTTAAAAAACCCCTAGACCTGACGCACAGGTTTAGGGTTTAGGGTTTAGGGTTTAGGGTTTAGGGCTTAGGGTTTAGGGTTTAGGGTTCAGGGTTTAGGGTTTAGGGTTTAGGGTTTAGGGTTTAGGGTTTAGGGTTTAGGGTTTAGGGTTTAGGGTTCAGGGTTCAGGGTTTAGGGTTTAGGGTTTAGGGTTTAGGGTTTAGGGCATCGTTAAACAGGGTCCCCGAAACCTAAGGGTGCAAACCGTAATGTTCCAAGGGGAAACTTCTAGATGTACTGGGGTTTCGGCTTAGTGTCTGGAAGGTTGGGGCTTGGTGTTTTACAGGCCCTAAGCCCTAAACCCTAAACCCTAAACCCTAAACCCTAAACCCTAAACCCTTAACCCTTAACCCTTAACCCTTAACCCTTAACCCTTAACCCTTAAACCCTAAACCCTAAACCCTAAACCCTAGGACTCGCCCACTCCATTTAGGAGCTCCAGCAACAGCTTAAAGCCCGCGACTTTCTGATGTCTAACCCTAGGCCCGGTAAGCCCCAAGCCCTAAGCTAGACCCTAAACCCTAAACCCTAAACCCTAAACCCCAAACCCTAAACCCTAAACCCTAAACCCTAAACCCTAAACCCTAAACCCTAAACCCTAAACCCCAAACCCTAAACCCTAAACCCTAAACCCTAAACCCAACCTGTCCCCTAATTAACCCACTCTTCAGTACCCAAACCTACCTTTGCCGAAGCAATCGGCCTCGGAGAGACGCCGAAACCCGGAAGCAGGACCCCAGATTACTTCCTGGGGTTTATTGTTTAGGGCTAGGGTTTAGGCTTTAGGGTTTGGGGTTTCGGGTTTGGGCTGTAACCCGCAATACGTATTGTAATTGACATCATTGGGATGCAGAGCCAGGGTTTAGGGTGGCTTCTGCCTGAGGGATGATATTGCGCCCGGTAGTCTTGAGCATCCAGGCGGCTCATGGAAACGTCGATTGCAGTACAGCCTGTACTACAAATCAATGAAGTACCAAACCCTAAACCCTAAACCCTAAACCCTAAACCCTAAACCCTTGAAAATCCAGCTGGCTTCCGAAAACGACCCTTGCAGTACTGAAAGCTTGTACAAGTCAATCACAATCCGGCCGACTCAAGCCTCGTTACAACACTCGCTTGATTTTTCTTATTAAACACTAAACCCTAAACCCTAAACCCTAAACCCTAAACCCTAAGCCCTAAACCCTAAACCCTAAACCCTGTACCTCAGCTACAGGAGGAGAACTTTCTGATGGACACCTCGCACGTCATCATTGAGCTGGGGGTGAGTCTGCAGAAGGCGCGGTGCTCGAGGGTAGACACGACCCCGGGAGTCGGGTTCAGGGTGTCTAAGTGAGCGTTGACGGCTCGGCTGCATGTAAGGTCGAGGGTTTAGGGTTTCGGGTCTGGGGTCTAGGGTTTAGGGTCTAGGGTTTAGGGTTTAGGGTTTAATGTTGACTTCGCATTAATAAACCCCCCCCCCCTCATTGATCAATCTCTCCGGCCAGGGCCTCCTCAATACTGTTCGCCTAAATCCTGGTAGGACGTAGTATTAGCTTTAGTATTAGGTAGTAGCACCACGCCCGTAAAAACCGGATTTCCCGGGTCGGATTTTACAATTGTGGCGGGCTACACTATTGTGTTCCGGCAGCGGGGTTTTACAACTGCGGGTGGATCCACTAATGTGAAGTCAACATTAGGGCCGTTTAGGGTTCAGGACTTAGGGTTAGGATCGATCCAACTCATACATCTTCCACAGACAACAGCTCTAGCTGAAGATGCCACGTGATTGTAAATCTCAACTTCCTTTGTCTGGTTTTCTTGCCGAAAGCCAACAACTAACCCATAGCCGCCCCGAAACCTCCTCCGGGCCCCAAGCACTGTCCAGGAATCAGGGCAGCTTTGTGGAACCCAAACCCTATAAACCTGTAAGTCCAGAACCCCTCTAAGCCCTATCAACCCTCCACGCCCTATTGTACTTCCATAAGCCCATACCTATACGATCTGGCCGTATGATAAAAAGTCTTATTTAACAAGAACCCTAAACCCAAAACCCAAAACCCTAAACATAAACCCTAAACCCTAAACCCTAAACGCCGGCCCAGAATAATTATTGAGACGCTCGCCCAGTCGAAGCCTGAACCCCCGATCCCCAAACTCCGAACTCCGGTTTAGGGTTTAGGGTTTTGAGTAAACCCGAAACCCCAAACCGCAAACTCCAAACCCAACAACCCCCCCCCCCAAAAAAAAAAAAAAAAAAAATATATATATATATATATATATCCTGCACCCAAAATCCCAAACCGTAAACGCCAAACTCGACTTCGACTCGCTGCTCCGCGTGGGTCGGATCCAAAACAAGCCGTCTTCGGTCTGGGCGATGTGGGTTTAGGGTTTAGGGTTTAGGGTTAGGGTTTAGGGTAAGGGTCGCGAGGTCGACGGCGATCAGCAGGTGCGGCTGCAGGTGTACAAGAGGATGACTGACCCATGGGTTTAAACAATGGGTTTAGGGTTTAGGGTTTAGGATGATGGGTCGCGAACTGTCCGCTACAAGCCAAATTTGTTTGCCTTCTTCGCGTTCAACCACGCGCCGGCCCTCAAACCCTTAACCCCAAACCCAACCCAAACCCCAAACCCTCATCTCCACATCCCAGACTCCAAACAAACCTGAAGTCCAAAAACTCAAACCCAAGACAAAACCCCAAATCCTAAACCCCAAACTCTAAACCCTAAACCCTAAACCCCACATCCTAAACCCCAAACTCTAGACTCCACACCCTAATTAAACCCTAAACCCCAAATCCTAAACCCCAAACTCCAAACTCCAGGCACCTAAAAACAAAAGCCCTACAAAACCCAACAAACCCTACAACCCTCCAAGCCCTGAACCCAAACCCTAAACCCTAAACCCCAAACTCCAAACCCTAAACTCCAGCCCGAAAACCCAAATTCCAAAAACTCCAAATCCCAAGCCCCAAGCCCTGAACCCCGAACCCTAAACTCCACACGCCAAAACCCTAAGCCCAAACCCCAAAACTCCAAACTAAACTCCCAGCCCTAAACGACAAACTCCAAGCCTACAAACCCTACAAACTCTACACGCCCTACGTACAAACCCAACAAATCTTACAAACCCTACGAACCCGACAAACCCTACAAACCCTCAGCCCCCAAACCCAAACCCTAAACCCCAAACCCCTAACCCTAAACCCCAAACTCTGAACCCCGAACCCTAAACCCCAAACCCTAAGCCCCAAAGCCCAAAGCCCAAAGCCCAAAGCCTAAGCCCTAAACCCTAAACCCTAAACCCTAAACCCTAAACCCTAAACCCTAAACCCTAAACCCCAGATCCTAAACCCCAAGCCCCAAACCCCAAACCCTGAGAACAGCTGCCAGCAGGTCTCGGCCCTCAGCCACCAGGTGGCCCACGGCTGTCTGCAAGAGGACGGCGTCAAGGTGCGTTTAGGGTTTAGGGTCTAGGGTCTAGGGTCTAGGGTTTAGGGTTTAGGGTTTAGGGTTTAGGGCTCAGGGTTTAGGGTTTAGGGTTTAGGGGTGGTACCCTCGGGCTTAGGGCGCGTTAAGGGTTTAGGACCTAGGGATCAGGGTTTTTATAGGGTTTAGCATTCAGGGTCTTGAGTTTGTATGGCTCAGGGTCTAGTGCTTGTATGGTTTAGGGTTAGGTGGGTTTATACAGTTCAGGGTTTCGGGCTACACTAAAACCCTAAACCCTTTGGACCCTTGAGAGGTGTTCGGTCTTTACCAAGGCACAACTCGTAGCCGTGAGGTTAAGCCCCGGAAGGTTTCCTAGGCAGTTCAGTTCAGCGTTCAGGGTTCAGGGTTTAGGGTTTAGGGTTTAGGGCTTAGAGTCTAGGGTTTAGGGTTTCGGGTTTAGGGCTTGGGTTTATAGGGTTGGCCTGTGCGGTCTAGGAGATGCTTGTGAAGGACCAGTCCACTTGGCATAGTCACTCGAAACAACCCCTGCACTCTTTCTCACCCTTGCTTCTGCGGCTCAATACACCCCCCCAAACCCCTATCACCCTAAACCCCGGACACCTTAAACTCCAAGCTCTAAACCCTAAACCCTAAACCTGAACACCTCAAACAAACTCACCACTCTGAGCCATCTCTCAAACCCATCATCGCACTGCCCTGAACCCAGGACGCGGGTCTTGATCCATATTGTGGGACGTTCTTTTGTTCGTTCCCGAAACGGTCGGTTTAGGGTTTAGAGTTCAGGATGTGGGGGTTTGGGTCTAGGGTTTAGGGCTTAGAAGTTTGGGATTTGGGGTGAGGTTTTGCGGTTTAGGGTTTAGGGTTTAGGGTTTAGGGTGTAGGGTTTAGGGTGACAAAGCCCATATAGGTTTGGACCTAGACTCACCCAATTCCTGGCAAGGCGCTGTCGAAGGCTGCCGAGCACGCTCTGAATACGACCTCCGGCCCTCCTTTTCGGAGAGGTTTAGGGTTTAGGGTTTAGGGTTTAGGGTTTAGGGGGGTCCGGTTTTTTTTTTTTGCAAAGGTGTGGCTCGGCCCTGTCCCCTTGCAAAGGTGTGGCTTGGCTTGGCTTGGCTGGGCGTGTCCTCTGACCTGGCTTGGCTCGGCTTGTCTGGCTTGGCTTGGCTTTGGTTGGCTTGGCTCGGCTTGGCTTGGCTCGGGGCTCGGCTGGGCTTGGCTTGGCTTGGCTCGGCTTGTCCTCTGGCTTGGCTTGGCTCGGCTTGGCTTTCGTTGGCTTGGCTCCTTGGCTTGGCTTGGCTCGGGTGGGCTCGGCTCGGCTTGGCTTGGCCTGGCTGGCTTGGCTTGGCTTGGCTCGGCGTGGCTTGGCTCGGCTTGGCCTGGCTTGGGTGCCGACTTCGTTTTGATTTCCCTGTTCTCCCCAGTCGCAAAGATTCTTTTTACCGCGATGTAGCTGTAGCTGGTAGAAATACGTGGAGTGTATATATGTAGTATGCGCAAGCATTGAGTTTGCAAATGGCTGCGCCCCCCCAACCCCCCCCGCTTTTTTAAGCCGTGCAAGCTTGCGTCAAAGCATATGAGTCTTGTTGAAACCCATGATGCAAGCATTGAGTTTGCAAATGGGGGGGGGCTGCGCCCCCCCCAACCCCCCCGCTTTTTTTGAGCCGTGCAAGCTTGCGTCAAAGCATATGATTCTTGTTGAAACCCATGATGCAAGCATTGAGTTTGCAAATGGGGGGGGCTGCGCCCCCCCCAACCCCCCCGCTTTTTTTGAGCCGTGCAAGCTTGCGTCAAAGCATATGAGTCTTGTTGAAACCCATGATGCAAGCATTGAGTTTGCAAATGGGGGGGGCTGCGCCCCCCCCAACCCCCCCGCTTTTTTTGAGCCGTGCAAGCTTGCGTCAAAGCATATGAGTCTTGTTGAAACCCATGATGCAAGCATTAAGTTTGCAAATGGGGGGGGCTGCGCCCCCCCCAACCCCCCCGCTTTTTTTGAGCCGTGCAAGCTTGCGTCAAAGCATATGAGTCTTGTTGAAACCCATGATGCAAGCATTGAGTTTGCAAATGGGGGGGGCTGCGCCCCCCCCAACCCCCCCGCTTTTTTTGAGCCGTGCAAGCTTGCGTCAAAGCATATGAGTCTTGTTGAAACCCATGATGCAAGCATTAAGTTTGCAAATGGCCCCCCCGGTGTTGGAACCCATGATGCAAGCATTGAGTTTGCAAATGGGGGGGGCTGCGCCCCCCCCAACCCCCCCGCTTTTTTAAGCCGTGCAAGCTTGCATCAAAGCATAAGAGTCTTTTTGAAACCCATGATGCAAGCATTGAGTTTTCAAATGGGGGGGGGCTGCGCCCCCCCCAACCCCCCGCTTCTGAAAGCCGTGCAAGCTTGTTTCAAAGCATATGAGTTTTTTTGAAACCTAGAGGCAAGCATTGAGTTTGCAAATAAGGGGGAGGGAGTCGGGGTGGTGAGAGTGGGGGGTGGGGGGGAGTGGGGAGGGGGGTGGGGGGGGGGGGGGGGGGGGGGGGGGGGGGGGGG
>CAJNDS010000462.1:0-134760 GCA_905221605.1 Symbiodinium natans | reverse complement strand
CATGTTCAAATAGTTAGGAGCTTATTGACTTATTGAACTCAAACAGGGCCTCACGGAAGGATGTAGGAACATTAAGATGATTTGTGTTGATCTGAAAATTCACATGCAAACCAAATCACCTGTTCCAGGCCAAGAAATTAGGCAGGCAAAAAGTGTTTTCCTCACGCGGGACGGAATTCGCGGCTGCCGGGGCGCGAGCAAGCACAGAATTCAGCACGGTGAGGCGCACTTCCGGTGAAGCCCGAGAGCATCAAGAGCTTCAAGTGAAGATGCAGCGATAGCTATAGCTACCGCCGCCCTTGGTATCGCTCTGATTCTGGAATGTAGAGTTTCCCTGAGGGCCCATGCTGCCAGACGATGCTTATGTAAGCTGATGGTTGCAGCAACCGCCATTTCCCTCTCCCAAAAAGGGCGCGAGGTAGGCTGTCAAAGAGGATTTCTGGACGGCACGCCTTCAAAGTTAAATGGGACAGAACGCCGCGCGGAGTCCGGAGCCCCATGGATTGAACAACCTTGGTCTCCCTGTTCGAGTTAGGGAAGTGTAGGCACCAACCCGGGCTTTAGGGTTTAGGGTTTAGGGTTTAGGGTTTAGGGTTTAGGGTTTAGGGTTTAGGGTTTAGGGTTTAGGGTTTAGGGTTTAGGGTTTAGGGTTTAGGGTTTAGGGTTTAGGGTTTAGGGTTTAGGGTTTAGGTAGGGTTTAGGGTTTAGTTCAGCCCGGTAGGATCCCAGAGGGCTTTGGTCTCAACCGGTCGTGTGCGCAAGCGCAGCGAGGAGCTCAGCTCCATTTTCAGCTCCAGTTTTGGAAGATGAAGACCTGCGAATCGGCCCAAACCCTGAACCCTAAGCCCTAAGCCCTCAACCCTAAACCCTAAACCCTAGACCCTAAACCCTAAACCCTAAACCACACAACCCTAAACCACACAAGCCTCATTTCTACACGTCGAAGTCGGACAGCCCAAGATCTGACCAGAACTCCAAAACTAGCAGGCAGGCTTAGGGCGCCTGAGGATGTGGTGGCTGTTCTACATGAAGACACCCCCCCCCCACCTTGCAATAGGGCTCCTGAGCAAGGACCTCCCGAAAGGTACGCTCTAAACCCCCATGTCGGGTGCAGGGCGCATGCTTGGGTGCTTCCAGCCCCATGGAGCCCCGCCCCGCGTAAGCCTGAATAACCCAGCAAGCAGCGGAATGCAGAACCGACCGACTCGCAGGAAATTGTCAGCAATACATTGGGGGTCTTCCTGAGACAGCACTGGCTTGTCAGAAATCATTGTCAATGAGAAGCTGCAGGTATAATCCAGAACAGCAGACGCCATCTCGAATGGCCCCATCGTTGATCTCGAGGTTGGACCACTTGCTGGTCCTCCCTCCCACTGCTTATGGAGCTCTTCAAATCTACTATTTGCTGAAGAACTCCGAAAAAAGGGGGGGGTTCGTAAGCAAAGGGTAGCCATGCTTTTGGAGCTCTTAAATACGTCAGGCTGGCCTTTGGCCGGCCTGACTACGTGGCTTCATTCGCCTCACAATCCGCGAACGGCTTATGGACCGGCTCCAGGGGCTTAAAAACCACATCCCACGTTGCATCCTGCCAGTAGTACAAGGCAGAGGGTTTAGGGTTCAGGGTTCAGGGTTTAGGGTTCAGGGTTCAGGGTTCAGGGTTCAGGGTTCAGGGGTCAGGGTTAGGGGTTAGGGGTTTAGGGTTTAGGGTTTAGGGTTCAGGGTTGAGGGTTGAGGGTTGAGGGTTTAGGGTTTAGGGTTTAGGGTTTAGGGTTTAGGGGTTAGGGTTTAAGGTTTAGGGTTTAGGGTTTAGGGTTTAGGGTTCAGGGCTTAGGGTTTAGGGTTTTGGGTTTAGGGTTTAAGATTTAGGGTTTAGGGGAACTGTTGAAGACGACATCGAAATGCACGAGCTTAGCTTAGCCGAGAGTTGTGGTTTACGGCTGGGCGTGTTCAACATTGAAGGAGACAGGGAGAGGTGCATCGCTGCAAGCGAAAGACTAGTAGAGGTCGGAGACGTAATGGTTGATGATGCTCTAATGATGCCAACGATGCACGCTTGTGACGATGTTGCCGACTGAAGCTTGGCAAGGCACAGAACGTGGTCGAGGAGTAAAGAAATGGAGCGGGAACCTCTTGGGAGCACGAGGGAAGATGGTGATCACTGACGATCGATGATGATGCCTACGCGTGTATTCATTGTATTGAGACGTGCTGCGTCGCTTCGGGAAACCCAGGCGACGAATCTGTCGGAGAGTCAGACGCACACTGATGCCGCACATGCAACTGCCAGCAAAAACACCTGCCAAAGAGATGACTGGCACTCTGACTTCTGGGTGGGGAAGCCCTGGAGTCACCTGATGTTCTTCTTCAGGGCAAGTCTGAGGCCTCCATTCCCATGAAACGTTAGGCTACAGCACTTCGGGGCTGGAGGCTCCTTCGCCTAAGTGGGGGAGTCCCGATGGCAATGGAGATTTGACCTCCAAGCTCTCAACCCTACTGTTCCGTAAGTCTGCATTCTCGACCTGTTCACGCCAAGCAAACGGCCTGAAATGCCTGTAGGAAACGGCGGCACCAGCTCGGTGGGTACATCCTTGGGTGGGTACAAGCAGGTCTCAGCAAACGACCCCGTATTGGGGATTTGGGGATTTTGGGGGTCGAGCCTCTTTTGGGGTCCGATCCAGCAAAGGGCAGAAGCACACTCGGTGCCGAAGCTTGAGCAGAATGCACACCAAGCGGCCGGTAGGACATACGTGCAACCATGCACCATCGCTCGTGGTGCTCTTCCTGAACAAACAAGCCCGTCCCCTAGCTGTCGGGTTACCAGTAGACCCATGAAAAAAAGAAGGTGCAAGAGCCTTCTTTACAGGTCAAGACGGTCTTCAAGTCTTCACATGGCAGATCACGAGGAGAGCCATGTGCCTGCACTGCCGGGCTCTTGTCTCACTGGCAAGCCCAGCCGCTCAGGTTCCTAGCCTGGCGACCATGACAAAAGAATTTTGCGAAACTTGGGAGGCACGATGTACTGTCAAGCCAGGTGAGGGAGTACGGCCCATCATGCACTTCTCAGAACTTGACAACCCATATCCGGAAACTCGAGCTTGAGGCCCAAGGTTGCATGCAAGGCTCCCACATGTCGAACTGTAAGGGAACTCGCAGCCATTTGCCTCTCTTGCAGGAATACTGGACAGGATCTTGCAAGAGGCTTCTCTCGACTGAACGCACTACTGAGGAGCGAATTCCGGATGCGGAGCGCTTACACCCCTGGAGACTCAAAAACCCTAAGCCACACAACCGCAGGGAATATTGACACATGGGCCACATGGGGTTTTGGGTTTAGGTCAGGGTTTTGGGTGCTCTTAGGGCTGGGATGCAGCACCCAGCTTTCTTTGTGCCACAGGTCCGCTACTTGCAAAGGTGTACGGTTTTGGGTTTGGGGGCTGTAGAGTTTCACGCGTCTAAGCAACAGCCTCCCACGCCAAAAAAAGAACACAAAAACGTGGATGCTGTGTATGTGTGTATGTGTGTCTCTGAGAAAAAATGGTGCCCCCAAAATCCTCCATGAAACCCCAAACCCTAAATCGGGACGTGATGCTGGAAAAGTCGAACCAGGGCTGCGTCCACAGGGCCTCCGGCACCTAAACAGGGAAGAGCGTGGGTCGGAAACTGAGGCCACCTTAGCCAAAAAAGCGCTTAAGGAGTGCCTACTATAGAGCCTTAATAATTAGAAGAGGGCTTTTCGGGGTTATAGGGACCATCAGGCGGCACTAGTAGCAATTCTTCCGGACCCGACATTGGTCAGGGTGGAACCATGTTCTGCAGTGTCTTTGGACAATGCTGAGAGTAGTGATCCAGCAAAACGTAATTGTACAAAAGCACAGCACAACAAGGACCGCTGTTCTGACTTGCAAACGGCATTCTTCACGACGCTCGTCGCCGAACTTTGGGGGGCAGGTTCAGCATCGGATCCCGGCTCTTGGGGCCAAAATCCCGAAGGCACTTCACCGCTTCTAGGGCTTTTAGGGTTCAGGGTTTAGAGTTTAGGGTTTAGGGTTTAGAGTTTAGGGTGTAGGGTTTAGGGGTTTAGGTTTCGGGGTGTCAGATCTGTAGCCCCTACAGCCCTGATTCCCCAAACCGCATTCCATCGACCTGGCGAAAGCCAGCTGCATACCGCCGGTCATCAATAAAGTCGAAGTTCAGCAAGATCTGCTCCGGCTTTCCTTGGCTGTTGGCATCAGGTTTAGAGCCTAACCTGTCGGGGAGGAATGAAAGCTAGTGCAGTTGCTCGGGAAGCCACAGGAGAACAGCATTGACAGAACAGGTAGTCAGACTTGCACTTGACGACCCAGCACACGGCCGGTCCACCCCCGAGCATCGCCACGAGTGTACATCCATTTCTTTTATCTTTTACTGCGCGGCCTGTCATTGATCTCTTTTATGTGCCCGCGAGCGAAGAATAATAGAGTATGAAGATAGTCATATGTAATTCCAGTGAATGCAGTGAGCGAAACATCTTTCGTGGCGCTCATTTCGTACCTGCATTCGCTTGATATAATATAAATACTGTACCTTTAGTCGTATTCTTGCTTGCTGTACACCCTATCTATACAGGGCGGCAACAGTCAGCAAACCCTAGACGCATGTAGTACTGAAGGGGTGACTCTCATGAGTCTGTCCTAGATCCAGAGGTGAAAATGATAAAGGTTCTGTAGTGCGTTAACAGGGTCTCATGGGCGGAGAGATGAACCAATAAGTGTAAAAATAACCCCGGCGGCTACTTAAAACCTGCTTCCGGGACTTAAGTATTATCCATGACCCTCCAAGTAACTCCCCACTGTAACCTTACGTTGGAGCCAGCCGAGAGGCTGCGGGAGTCGTAGACAGTCCAGCGCCGCATTCTCAGGATGTCTGTGACTTGCAGCAAAACGCCCAGAATCCTTAGAGGGGTTCGGGGTTTAGGGTTTAGGGATTAGGGATTAGGGTTTAGGCTTTTAAGCTTTAGGCTGTAGGCTTGAGGCTTGAGGCTTGAGGCTTGAGGCTTGAGGCTTGAGGCTTGAGGCTTGAGGCTTGAGGCTTGAGGCTTTAGGCTTTAGGCTTTAGGCTTTAGGCTTTAGGCTTTAAGCTTTAGGCTTTAGGCTTTAGGCTGTAGACTTTAGGCTTTAGACTTTAGGGACAGGGACAGCAAGGAACCTTGCAAACATATTCTCCATGTGCTACCAGGATAATTACACTGTTGGTAGGGGCTTGCAGGGGCTTAAGTGACTCACAGCACGCAGGTTTTGTCCAAAACTAGGGGTTGTTTTTGGGGATTCCTTGATAGGGATTAGAAAGGAGGAACCACAAACTTTGGAAGCCCCCCACTCCTGTCAGACTCGAGAAGAGGGAAGTGAAGGGGGCTATAGGGATATAGGGACGTAAAGGAAGGCTACCTCCTGGTCACGGCTCGTGCTGTCGGCCAGGTCCGTTGGCACGCAGATGTCACGCCAATCCGCAAAGAGACCCGCCATTCCTAAGAGGAATTGCGCACATGGTCAGAAGGGCTAGCTTGACCAGGTTTTCATGCTTTGCAACGAAGTGCCATGCTCAAAGCGTGGATGAACAAACGCCGCGAAGCGTGTCCTACTGCCAACTGCGCTGCAGCCATCAAACAGAACCAAGCAGCCAGCTTCCAGGCCATCTCGCATAGGGACCTAAACTTGCTGGCAGGCGAAGGGCGTTTCTGTATCTGAGGCTTACAAGAACTCACCGAGTTCATCTTCATTTTGATGGGTTTTTGCATCGAAACACCACCAGGCAGCACAACACTTTGGTGTTGCGTTGTAGGACCTAAGCCTCACTGGACCTCAACGTTCATGTCGGTAGAAAGCACCCTCAACTCTTAATAATCACAATAACAATAATACTAACAATAGTAATAACAATAAAAAGAATAACAATAATAAGAACAATAATAATAACAATAATAACAATAATAACATTAATATTAATATGAATACTAATATTAATAATAATAATTATAGTAATAATCATCATAATAATAATAATAGTACTAATAATAATCATAATAATAAGAATAATAATAATAATAATAGTAATGGTGATGGTCTATGATACTATTCCTAATCCAGGGGACCCCGAACTCTGTTGTTATTGCCCGCCAACAGCTTGACCTCCGCGCCTGGAAGCCTCATTGCTGAACTGGCCCGAAACACCTGACGCTAAAACTGAAAACCTGGTGCAAGCCCTAAAATCCTCTAAGGCCTTAAACCCTAAACCCTAAAACCTAAACCCTAAAGCCTGAAACCCTAAACCCTAAACCCTAGTCCCTAAACCCTAAACCGCAGCTCTAAGCCGTGCAGGTCCCGGGGGCATACATCGTCAGGTCCACCTCCGAGCAAGCGCTGGCTCGAGCTTTGGCCACCGAAACCAAGGCCAGGAAGAGGTAGTTCCTGAACTTGGGTTTTGGGCCTTTGGGGTTGAAAGTTGAGGGCTTAGGCTTATAAGTTAACCATATGTTTATACATAATGTATACACACCTACATACATGGATATATGTTTGATTTGGGATCGACACACTGCCACAGTGCAGTGCCACTGGTTGAGGGCCCCAGCGCAGCAAACTACACGCCGAACCGCTTTGGCACAGTCGAAACCTCCGCACAAGTTTTGGGGGGTTTACGATATTAGGGGGGGGTACCTTATTGGGGTCCTCATTCAAAGGGGATCCTACTACGCAACCCCCATTTGGCTGCGGAGGCATCCCTGCAAACTTTGCGAAGATCACGCACGACCAGTTTCGGGTTCTGGGTTTCGGGCTCCTATGAATACCCTCTGCTTGCACACGCTGGCTCACTCCAAACCGTGCATTTATGCTCACGCCATTGGGAACGTGTGGACTGCGAGCTCCCAAACACTTGTGCGTCACTTTTCCCCTTGCATTTGACAATGGAAGTTGAATCTGACACGCTGGTGACGTGGGCGTGTTATGGGGCATTTTAGCCTTCAGCATAGTACCAAAACTTGGGTCCCGAAAGCAAGACTTCAGCAGCTATAATCTCATTTCCGAAAGAGCACAGATGTGGCTTCTAAAGGAAGGTCGCTTTTGGATGCTGTTGATCCGGAAGTCTCCTATACAACAGATACCCTATTTTAAGGATTGACACTGTACATCGAAACCCAAAGAAGAGCCCATCTCTTAATTCCCTCTCCAGTCTGATCTTGATATATCCTGTCGCAAGAAGAGCACATCTCTCAAGGCACGCATACCCACTCCCGAGCTCCCCCCCCCACTTTCCCCCCCCCCTCCCGCAGGAAAGGAAGCCTGAAAGTGCAAACCGAGCTTAAGGCACGTTGCGTGTCACACAGGTCCGAGGCACACCGGCACGGTGTAACTCTGGGCCACTGCCTCGTCGCGTACAACTGCCCATCTCCAATGGAGTTTGGGGACCTAGCTGCAACACCCCAACTGCGAAGGTCTCCTACAACCAGGGTTCGGGGTTTAGGGAAACCGGATGCTTGGAAGGTGGTATGGCATGGTGCATGGTGCCTCCATACCCTTGGTAGCCAACCGGTCTCCCACCCTAAACCCTAAACCCTAAACCCTAAACCCTAAACTGCATGGCCCACCTTGAGAACCGCCAGGGTGCGTCCTGCGCGCAGGGGCACAGCGTCGGAAGCGGTGGCTCTTCAGTGGCTCATGCGGGACCTCTACATCAGGGTCGAAGTCCTCAACTACGCGCTTCTTCAAGAAAGCTGCAGCCTTCGTAGGAGGGGTGTGGGATTCTACGGAATCCTTTCGTCCTTCAAGCAGATTCGGCTCAAGGCTTTCAAATTCTACACCTTTAGCCTAAGCCCTGAGCTTGAACCTCACTTTCACTGATGCTTGTTCACTTTAAGGGTCCAGGTCCCTCACATCAGCAAAAAGGTTCATTTCAGAACAAGCGACCTAGGCATCGAAGCAACTCAGGCGAGCTTTCACAGCAAGTCTTCAAACCACGAGTGCAATGCCCAACCCGACCCTATACCCCAAACCCTGATGTCAAAGTGCACTTAAGCGGGTGTCAGCCGTGAAATACATATCCAATGGAATTTGGCCAAAAAGTCTGCTTGAAGAACGGCTTCTAATATGCTAGGTTGCCCAGAGCCTGATATCCTACTTTGAGCCCGGTCGTAGTCGAAAAGGGGGTGTTAAAGCCCGGAAGCCCCCCAAGATTTATTATTGCGAAAACTTTCCCCAAACCCTAAAGCCCCAGATCCCAAGCCAAGCCCTGTCAAGACTTTCGAGATTCTGAAGAGGAACGGAAAACAGACCTTGAACCCGCAAACCCTGAACCCTAAACCCCAAACCCTAAACCCTGAACCCCTAAACCCTAAACTGGCCACAAACCCTCAACCTTGAACCCCTCAACCCTAAACCCTACACACCCCAAACCTTGAACCCTTTAAACCCTGAACCCTAAACCCAAAACCCTAAACCCGTCCGTCCTTGGATCACGAAGCCGCAAGTGTAGCCCTTGGAGGTGACGCCCCAAAGATTCCTGTTGGGGGGGGAGGGGGTTGAAACAAAGCATGCAAAGCACGCCGCTCAGGGTTGGTGGGGCGGGGGGTGGGGGGCTGGGCTCCATGTTTCGGGGTTGATGGCTTTGGGGCAACCCGAAGTCGCCTAAAGCCTTCAAGCGCATGAGCCTCAACCCGAAAATCCTAAACCCACATGTAGGGTTTATAGGGCTTAGGGCTTAGGGCTTAGGGCTTAGGGCTTAGGGCTTAGGGCTTAGGGCTTAGGGTTTAGGGCTTAGGGTTCACATCCCAGAGGTTGTTTTGCTGGAAAAAGAATGCTGCCCCGACGCCCACGAAGCGAGTGCCGCATAGGGTCGTCAGATTGGAAGAGCGCCTCCTCGGAGCTGCGGTTTAGGGTTTAGGTTTAGGGTTTAGGGTTTAGGGTTTAGGGTTTAGGGTTTAAGGTTTAGGGGCTAGGGGTTAGGGTTTAGGGTTTAGGGTTCAGCCAGCAGAAGTTAGGACATTGGGATGTTCCCGCTTTTCCGAAGAGCCCTTGAGAGGGATTATCGTACCCCCTATTATGATCCCTATTAAGACTGCTCGAAAAAGTGTGAACATCCCAAGTTGGGACTTATGGTTAGTTTTCTATATTATAATCCCTTACTGGGTACCCTACATGAGAGGTGTCGCCTCAGAATAAGGACCCCGAAAGGGACCACTTCTCTAGAACACAGGCACAAACAACAAGTGCACCTTTGGAATTGAGGCAGCGTTTTCTCCCAAAGTTGCCATTGTGATACCTGCAGTCGTAGCAGTAGTTGCATTTAATATCAAGTGTTCCGTTTTTACAAAATTGAGTAGCATTACACAATGTACTTTAAAACATATTATCACATTTGGAATGAAATGTCATATTCTCTGATTATATGTAAAGACAATTTACACAAAAACTGGCGATAAAGATATGACTAGCCTGTATGATGGTACTAAAGTTTTAGATGTGACAATGTAATTCAAACATTCACGCCGTATAGCACCGCGCCTCCGAACAAGCTTGGGTTCGATGCGAGTTCGATGACATCGAGCCCGGACCTTCTTGAGCAGCTGTGCCGAGGGGGCGCGCCAGAGGCCGTCTGCGGTGCGGCCGGCGTCCTGTCCGAGGACGCACTGCCCCGAGCTACTCGAACCAACGCGCGTCCTTCTCCAAGCTGAATGACGCAACGTCCGTCATCTGGACAGCGAGGAGGACTCGGGATTGGCCGGGCCGTGCCTCAGGATGCAACTCGACAAGCATGCGCAGACATTAGTTCAGCGATGCTCAACGACTGGGAGGTATCGAACTAGAGAGCCCGACTCTTGACACCGCGAAGTAGAAGGCCACGAGGATGCTCTTCGAGTAGGAGAGCCACGGGCTTGCCTGACCGTTAGCGCTTGCGGGCGCTCTTGCTGCGTACGGGGGGCCATGACTGTTGGCGCTGCCTGGACCTTCGTGCCGATGTGCTCGGCAATGGTGACGTCCCCCTCGTCACCTGTCCGTTATAACTGCTCTATATATATATATATATATATATATATATATATATATATATATCTGTAAACCAGTATGAACGACAGTAAGCCCTCGCTCAACATTGTCACACAGCTCGGCGAGTGCCTTTCGCCAAGCGGCAGAGCTGGTAGGAGTGGTCCCCACGCCAAATGAGGCCTTGCGAGCGCACGCCCCGCGCTATATCCTAGTTCCTAAACGCTCATCTTGGGGCATCGACCGGTGGCAAGCTCCATGGTCTCTCTCTCCTCGACCTTCGCCATGCGTTCCTGCGGCAGTTTGTCGCGAAGGCGGGTGCAGCTAGTGACGAACCTGTGGGCTATACCTCTAATTCTGCCTTTTGTACTGCTCTCCTTCAGGGGCTCTCCGCGCATGGCGCGATAGAGTTCCTGCGCGCGCCATCTAGATCGGGACCGCACACGTGCCGCTCACGGTCGAGCCTGTAGACGCACACAGGAGGCGTAAGCCCCCCAACGGCGGCGTACCTAGAGCAGCCGAGCTACACGAGAAACTCACATGAAGCGAGGATATCCTGCTTCGAAATCTATGCTTTTCCCGCTTTTCCCCTCGACAACAGTTGCCGGCTGCACCTTCTCTTGCACCTCCTCCCATGTCTCGCCCGCATTGGCGAGGGAGAGAGCGTATTTCAAGGCCTCAGGGCACACTGACTGGAAGATATCAGCGCCAGAGACGAAGCGGCTCTGAGCAAGCTGCAAGTTCGACGCACGCCATTCCTGAAACAGCGCACGGGCGGCGAGCGACTGAAAGACAAGGCGTACGGGCGCGCGGCGCCCTGCGACGTCACGCGTGCAATTCTGGGCCCGCAACGAACACAACGGGAGAGGCGGAGACAGCGGATCAAGATCTTGAGTGGAAAGAAGCTCTCACGACGAGGCTGCAACCGTGTGAAACTTGTTAAAAATCTCAAATTCGTATAGCTCTTGCTTCGGGATGCTAGCTCTTACGGTTACGTGTTAAAAGACACTCCCCCTGCGCGCAGCAGCCTGACGTGTTTTCTCGGAAGAACGGAGGTCCGCTGGCCGGCGCTCACACGGCAGCCGGAACCTCAAGGATCCAAGCTTACGGCGCGAGATGATCGAGATAATAAGCGAAGCCCGAGGCAGAGCTCGTTCATTCGGTCTTAATCCTTTCTCGGGAGCGCGCCAGGTCGCAGCTGAGGTAGATCTCACTCTGGCGCGGCTCTTGCTCCCCAAGCCTCGACTGAACTGACTTCATTCCGCATGATCCGGCTCCTTGCTTGCTTACGCCACGGCTAGCTTTCTGGATTGAGCTGCCGTCCTGTCTCCTGCCAAAGTCTGCGGCCAAGGCCTTACGCCGTGCTCGCAGCGCCAATTTGCTAGCTGAAACAAATCGACTGTTGCTCAGCCTCGCACGAGGAAGTCCCGGCAGTGCGGGAGCGCCGTCAACGTCCATTTGTTGGACATACGACGGGCCCAGTCCACGTCCGCCGCCGTGACGCGCAGCTGCTGCAAGCTTGACGGCTTGCCAAACAACAGCTGGGTTGCGTGCCACAAAGCCACGCCGGAAGTCGGTACCGCGACGAGAAGACGCTCCTTCGCCCCGGCCGTGTACTTTCGAGCCTAGCAAGGGGTGTTGCTGAAGCGAAACGCCACCGGGCGCGCAACCCCGCCCGGCCTTTTGGAGCTGCCATCCGGTCGGCGGCCGCCGCTTGCCCGTTATACTGAGCCCGGCGTCCTGAAGAACAGCCTATAATGCATCGGTTGGCTCAACGAGCCTGAGCTGGTAGAGGTTCCTCGGTGAGTGTGAAAGTCGCGTGCTCAGCCGGGTCGATTGCAGCCATGACGCGGACATCGCCGGGCGCGGCCTGCGAGAAATCGCTCAACTTTCCACGCAGCGCAGGAAGGGGTGCGCGTGATGGGCCTTGGCAAAGGCGAACCAGAGCGCAACCAACACGTCCGAGGTGAAGGACAGCCATGGCGAAGCCTAGCAGTGGATTCAGTCGGCGCAGGAGCAACTCGATCGCCGACGCCTGGGCCTGCTTCGGGTTGTCGGCGATGCGCTCGGCCACCGTGATGTCATCATCGCCTGCTTTAAGCGAGACTGAGACGCGACCCCTTGACCGCTAATTAGCGCTCCTGCAACATCATACGTCAGCCTTTGCTCACGCGACAGTGCTCGAGGGTGTCAGCGCTGCGCCAAAGCAAGCCTGGAGACAGTGCAGGAGGTCTAAACGATAAGCGTACACACTGCACAGGCACCGTTGATGAATTAACTTGCGCAAATAGGATTCTAATTATCTTTCTGGCCTGAAGTAGAATATACAGAAAGTAAATATTAAGAAAACACAAAATCGGGGATGTGATATTGGAAGTATTATTGCAACCAGATAGAAAATTGCGCAGATACAATATTGATGAAAGTCAAAATACAACTGTATTATTGGGAAATTACACGCGGATGAAAATTAGAAAGTCGTATTTTACCTGGCGGTGATATTATTGTTTCATCAGTTCATAATTGTAGAGCTTTAGAAAGCAGAAAGTATGATAGTACTCTTTTTCACAGGACAACAAATACATAGAAATACTTGTTGAAAAGTTGACGAATACATTTTCAGCTTTTGTATTACATCGGCAAGATATATGGCACATACGAATGGTACTAAAGAATGTTTTAACTGAATTGTAATAATGTTTCTGATACATAATATTGCAATACATATACATATACATATATACATATATGAATAATCAGAGTGTTCTAGTAAAAGTTTATCAAGAAGTAAGTGTCCATTGTATTCATTTAACAGGATTCGATGGTACTTATATAGATAAAATGTATCACATAAAACTCATAAAACGCATCAAAAAGTTATCCAATTGAAAGTTTTGCTGCAACTACAAGTTCTCTTATATCAACAGGACATTACGTAAAAACAGCTATAAACAAAATCCTGAACAGTTTGATTGTTGAAAACTCATCTGATGATGCCATTAGATAAGAAATAGTAATAATAAACGACGCTAAGAAATATTGAGTCACCAACTCATCTTGAAAACATTATGTGGGGTTAGTAATGTGTTATGGAATTTTGTATGATGAAGATACAACATTGAAAGAAACATGTAATGAGGATGCGGGTAACTTCAGTCTTAACCTACTACAAAAACTGATAAAACTTGGTTCATGAAAAGATAACAAGCCTAAAGATGCTAAAAAAAGAGAAGGTGTTTGACTTTTAGAAAACACTACAACATCAACAGACAAAATTAAAAAAATCACAATATGACACTTTAAAAACATTAAGAAACAGATTATATTCTTCCTTGTTCATCAAAACCAAGGTGAACCAATACCCCCGCTTCACAAAATAGATAAATCACTTTCACCAGTTCCACCACCACCGTTACAAGTACAAAAATCAGCTTCATGACTACCATCAAGAATACCATGACTTCCACCAGTTCCACCACTAATTGTTATTATATCCAGGAAAATCATCAGTACAAAATGTACAGCGTAAGGGGCGTTGGGGAAAAGGGCATGCCAGGCTGGACACACCATAGAGAGTGAACAAAACGAGCTAATAGGTTTCTGTGCAGCGTTGCAGGTTGGCAAGCCCTGAACATTCTGCCAGATGCGAACTCCTAATTCCTACTGTGCGCATAATCTATTGACTCTTGCGCTTGTCTACTTATCTCAAGGAATTTGGAATATTAAACCATACTGGATCATGAATACCTGTTATAACTTCGACCCCGTGGAGGTCTACTATCAACTACAAACAACTAAGACAGGATAATCTTGCATATTTTTGTAATTCATTGAATATCCTTGAAGATGTTTCATTGGTATATCTTTTGATTGTCTCTCATGCGTGAAAACTAATATTTTATTATTGGAACTTGCATTTCAAAATCTTAACCTTTTGTGCAACAGGATTAGAAAATACTTTATGGATTTAAATAATTTTCCGGGTAATATTTATATGATTATATAACTTGACGCTATTTCGAAAAAGCAACGCAAGATCGAATTGAAAAGATATAAGACGAAAAATATCAAAACAATATTCATCATGTTATTGCTGAAGAACAAGATTCAATTTCATCATAAAATTATCAATTATCCAATAATATTCCAACAACACATATGAATAGGAAAACTTTGTTATTGATATTGCCGAAACAATATATCTATCACCAGAAGATCATGAATTTTTAAACAAAGTACCACGTGAAAATATATTAAGTTCAGAAAACATCTACAAGTGTATAAATGGTATTTTAACAATACCTGAATAAAGTTTTTACAAATTGGCAGTATAGATTATTTGAAGAATTCAGGATCGAATAGTTGTTGGAAAGCTCTATATCAGAAAATATAAACGATAAGTTACACTGCCATTTCTAAACTCCATTATTAAATCATATTAATGATGTATAGACCCAATATGATATAATAATATTGTATCACCAAAATATATAATAAGTTCAATGCAACTGACAAATTTTGTTGATAGTAAGAAATACTTCCATTTATCTACACGATCATAGAAAACATTTATACTGTATACAGATCGTGATTTGTCAAATTTTTGTAATTTATATTCTCGATTTGATAACTTTCAGCCATTGTAAACATACATATGGTTTCGGTGATTATTAGATATTAACCGCAAGTGATCCAGAACATAATTAACTATAGTTGATCAGTGTTTGAACAATATAAAAACCTTGTGATGTATTAACATTTGATGTTGAATGCCCCCCCCCCCCCCCCCCCCAGGAGTCCTTCACGCGGCTCTCCAAAATGCCTGGGCTTTGCTTAGGGGCCCCTCAGCCCTGAACCCTAAGCACCTTATCCCCAAACTGTAAAACCCTACGGTTAAGGAAGCAGGCTACCCACCCTCCAAGAATACGCATCTCCATCCCTAAACCCTAAACCCTAAACCCTAAACCCTAAACCCTAAACCCTAAACCCTAAACCCTAAACCCTAAACCCTAAACCCATGTCTGTTTGGAAGCTCCTGCTGTGCTTGCAGGTGGCGGTTCTGGGGAGGTGGGGGCCCTTAACGATGCGACCCTGAAGGACCAAAGCCAACCACATCCTTGGGGTTGACGGTTTAGGGTTTCGGGTTTAGGGTGTAGGGTTTAGGGTTCAGGGTTAAGGGTTCAGGGTTTAGGGTTCAGGGTTTAAGGTTTAGGGTTTAAGGTTTAGTGTTTAGGGCTTAGGGTTTAGGGTTTAGGGTTTAGGGTTTAGGGTTTAGGGTTTAGGGTTTAGGGTTTAGGGTTTAGGGTTTGGGGTTTAGGGTTTAGGGTCCACTTGCCACTTCCAAAGGGGAAGTGACCTCCAGGGCTTGTCCGGACATCAATCCCGTGCACACACCATCCCACAAGCTAACACCCTAAACCGGTCGTAAAGACAAATCCTCAAGCGAACAGAAGGAACTTCAACTAACCCTGAACCCCTACACACCAAACCCCAGATTCCCAAAAAACCCTAAACCAGAACCCCTAAACCCTAAACAGCTTCACCCTAAAACCCGAAACCCTAGACCCCTGAACCCTAAACCCCAAACCCCAAACCCCTAAGCCAAAGGAAAACCGAGCCACTCAACTCGTCGTTCTTGGCCGGTGGCATCCCGTGGGCCTTCTTCGTCAAAGCCTTGGAAACCCGAAATCCTGGTGGCTTAAGGGCTCGGGTTTCGGGTTTCGGGCTTAGGGCTAAGGATGAAGGGTTTAGGGTTTAGGGTTTAGGGTTTAGGGTTAGGGAGTTCAAGGTTTCTAAGGGTTTCGGAGGGTCTGAGGTTTCGGGTCCTGGGGTCCACGGCTCGCCGAGCTTCAGTGAGGTTGGGTCTCGGAACCCGCTCTGCGACCTTCTATAAGGCACCAGGCCCACAGGATGCCCCAAGGTTGTAGTGCAGCAACCCATAGGGTTTAGGGTTTAGGGTTTAGGGTTTAGGGTTTAGGGTTTAGGGTTTAGGGTGTGTCAGGGGAGGGCGCGCGCTCGGGTGTGAAACACCCCGGGCCGCGCGCTCGCGTTGCCCGTCAACCAACCCCGGCCACCCAAACTATACTCTATTAGGGTTTAGGGTTTATGGAATTTATTTTCTTGTGCCCTGATGCTCGCTTTGATGTTGTTAAAGTTGCGCTGTTAGGGTTTAAGCTGGGGTTGGGGGTAGCCTCGGCCCTTTTCGGGCCTTCGGCGTGTCAGGGCCCGTAAAGGCCCTTATTTATTTGAAGGTCAGGGAAACCCTTGGTGCCTCCTGGGTTCCCCTTTTAAGGGCCTCAAGCCTTTTGGCGGCTCTTGGGGCCTTTTAAGCCTTTTGGTGGCTCTTGGGGTCTCTCGGGGCCCTGTTCGGACCTTCGGCGTGTCAGGCACCGTAGAGGCTTTATTCATTTGAAGGTCAGGGAACCTATTAATTCTTTTTCGCCAATGAGTATTTCAATCGCTAGGGTTTAAGCTGGGGTTCGGGGTAGCCTCGGCCCTTTTCGGGCCTTCGGCACGTTAGGGCCCGTAGAGGCCCTTATTTGCTTGAAGGCCTTTGCAGGGTTTAGCGTTTAAGCTTTCAGACCTTTTCGGCGTCAGAACCCGTAGAGGCCTTTGCTGATTTGGGGGGTTTCTGGGCTTTCCGGGATCTAGTCGAATTCGGGGCCCACTGCCCTATTTGGGGGCCGTTGGCTGGGGGGGTGCCCTTGGCCCAAAAAAAGGGGCGGGCCCTTGGCTCTGCGGGTTCTTGGGGCCCTTGGTGGGATTCTTGGCTCGGGGCGCTTGGCCCGGAGGGCCGTCCACGAGGGTCTTGGTTTTAGGCCTTGGGCAAGGCAGGGGGGTGGGGCCCTTGGCCCGGGTTGGTTCGGGGGCCCTTGGCGCCCAGAAACCCTTGGCCCGGGTCCGGGGCTCTTGGTCCGGAGGTGGCTCGAAAAATCGGTCAAAACCCCAAATTGAGCAATCAGCCTGCCTGGACCCCTCGCCAGCCTCCTAGTCCAGGAATCCAGCCACCAGGGGTCAGGGGGCCTTCGGGGGGGGGTGGCCGGCAAACCCTGAACCCAAAACCCTGACCCCTTTTCGGAGGCAAAGGGTTACGATTTGGGGTTATACTTTAGCTGCGCTAAAGGTGGTCTGGGTGCCGGCCATCCCTTAGTACTGACGTTGTCGTAAAATAGGCCGATGTCCGTTGGCCTGTCCAGGACAGACGGTGAGGCTTAACCCTCACCTTTCCGTTTCTCTTTCGCTCGGGCTGTAAGGCCCTCGGCCGAGCGTTCGGGGTCTGTCGCTCTGTCGTTAGGGGTTAGGGGTTAGGGGTTAGGGGTTAGGGGTTAGGGGTTAGGGGTTAGGGGTTAGGGTTTAGGGTTTTAGGGTTTTAGGGTTTGAGGGATACGCACAGTGATCCTGCACCACAAGCCCCAAGTAGTCAGCCGAAGCCACCCATAGGTTAAATTGCAAAAGTTTTGCGGGGGTCCTAGTGGAGTAGGTACCTCGGGTTCCTTACGGGCTCTTGTGCCGTTTCTTAACTTACTGGTCCTGCGCAACTTGCCCACGCAGCAGCAGTCAACTCAAAACCCGGAAGCCCCGGCAAAACCCTAAACCGTTCTACCCTAAACCGTTTAACCCTTGAACCCCTTAGAAGCCTTCAACCACAAACCCCAAACCCGAAACCCTGAACCCTTGACTTTGGGCCGCAAAGCCTCGTAGATGTCGAAGAGGTCTGCGGCAAAAGGCGAGAAGCCTGAGCCCAGCGCCCAGCGGCGTCGAGCTTGCTTTATACAATGTAGGGGTTTAGGGTTTAGGGTTCAGGGTTCAGGGTTCAGGGTTCAGGGTTCAGGGTTTAGGGTTTAGGGTTTAGGGTTTAGGGTTTAGTGTTTAGGGTTTAGGGTTTAGGGTTTAGGGTTATAGTTTGGGAAATCCACCAGTTGTTATCCGTTAAGCCATGAGCAGGGGCGCGCCTAACCTTTTTACTCAGAGGGCTTGAGCGGCACAAGTAAGTGCAACACACATGGAAGCAAAAGTGGAGGGAATGCACAGATATAAAATACACCCCCCTCGTTGAAGCGTGAGAATGCTGAAACGCAGTCAACGAATCCACGGCAAGCACTACGTGCTGCATTTTGCTCTTCTACTGTATGTTCAAAGTGCGCTCACCCGAGTTTTAATTCAGGTTCAACGCCACAGATCACCGCGCACCAGCTTAAGAAATTTGAAACGCTGGCGGGGATACAAAGGTGGCTCGTGCAATACAGTGGTTCACTCAGCATCGACCTCAAAAGAAAGGAAAACAGAGCGTTGTGGTCAAGATGCTAAGCTACTTTATCAGAAAAGCGGAACTCAGGACTCACCAGCTGCGATCTCGATGGTCGTAGCGCCAAGGTCCACGGGAGTGCTCCGTACTGCGACTCCCCGAGCTCCACCAGGATCCTTGATCCTGCCACTGGCGGTCACGCCAGGAACTTGAGGAATGCCAGTCGTCCTGCGACCAAGAGTTGTCGCTCCACGACCAGCCACGATTCGTGTCACGATCGGCCTCCCCATAACGGGGGGCATTTTGCGATGTCTTTCTTGCATCCGCCCGCGCCTGAGCGGCCCGGGACGCTTCTGCCGATTCCTTCATCTTTCGGCACGTCTCCTTTGCCCCACCATAATTCTCAGAGAGGATCTCGGCCAAAAAGACTGCCAGATGCTCTTCCTCATCGAAGTCCGGGATGCCAATGATGCCCTCCGTAAAGGTGAGGATGTGGGAAACCGCACGGGTGACGCGGATGATCCGGGCGAACTCCTTCACGCCCATGAAGTTGCCGAGCCAAGCGTAGCCCATAGGTTCGAGGTTGGGGTCGTCGATGAGGCCGGCCAGGACGAGATCGTCGGCATTCTTGTCGAAGAACGCCATGCGAGCCAGGCCCTCATGATTGACCTTTTTATTCTCCCAGGCCTTGTTGGAGCCGTAGCCCAACTCACGTTGTTCGCGGGAACGACCTTGATTGGGAAGATAAGCGCATGCCACGCAGTCCTGAATAGTGAGCCGCCTTCTCGTCCAGCCGCCCTTGATAGCGTGGATCGCGTAGGTGTCGTCCTGGTCGAACTTGTCCACCATCGACGTGTAGCCGTGCTTCATGATGCCTTTGAGATTTTGGCGTGCCAACATGATAGCTCGGCCATCTACGCTCTGCTGTCCCCTCAAATCATGCGTTCCAGCGGCCTGGCGAATCTTCGCGGCATCCATCTCCCAAAGGCCCTTTCCAAACTGCGCTGCCAGGGCGTCCAAGACATGGGAGCGCTCACGCGCCATCCACATTCTGAAGGCGCTCTGGGTGGCCCCACGGGTGACGTAGTAGCCGCAGTGGAAACACTTGTGCTGACCTTCGAGACGAAGCTTGCCACAATTGACGCACTGAATCTGCGTGATTCCCCTGTTCCATCCAGGACGCGGCGCTTGGGTTGCCGGTGCCGTAGAGCGGGTAGCCATTCCTTCATCAGGGACCACTTGCAACTGACCTTCAGTCAAACGGTTCCTTCCTGAAGGCGACACCTCGATGACATCGGCGTCTGTGTTGAAGCGAACGTGTAGAGGTGGAAGTTCAGGAACGATGCTCTCGACCTCCTCAAGAATGGGAACGTCGAACTCCTCCTTGACCAATGGGGCTTCTTCATGCTCGACATCAGGCTCCTCTTGTGCTTCTTGGAAAGGTCCCACGGCTTCAACGACCATGCTTCCGGAAGATTCGGCCTCCTCTACATGAGGGGCATTCTCTTCCTCCTCCTGTCCTTCGGGTCCATCCGCGGCAGACCACAGAATTTCATCGGTTCTTGTGTCGCGGATGTAGAGAACCGTGGACCCGGAGATAGCCTCTCGGCAGAGGACGCCCTCGGACCGAGAGTAAAACAGTCCAGCGCCCTGCCTGAGGGCCTCCATGGTGTTGATGACGATCTCCACGGGGCGATCGCTCCTCACGCCAGGGACATTTTCTCCCGGCCCTACCTCCCGGTCGGCAAAATACACAAAGGCATTCGCGGTGTGGTGCCCGGGGATAAAGCAGGAGTCCAAGATGGCAAAGGCTCGATCCTTGTAGGTGCGGTGGTAGAGCCTGCGTGGAATCTTCTCCAGGGGCAAAACCGGCCGACCTTCCCAGGTGGCAGAATGCTCATCCATCTCTGCTTCTGGGATCATGCTGAACCAGGCCTCCGCAAGGATCGAGTCGGGCACCCCTTTCATAGCATCTTTGGAGATGCCTTGGTTCGCTCTAATAAGGGTAGGGTACCCTTCTAGGCCGTAGTACTCGGCGAGGGGGTGGTTGCGGTCAATTCGCAGCTGGAACCTGCTGCGGTTGTCGTTCTTGACGACAGTGAGGAGCATCCCGAGGCCATAATCCTTGTTCGTCTTCTTGTTCCAGGCCTCGAGGATCTTCCTTGTAGAGCACCACAATCCATCGCCCTGCAGACCTGAGACGATCTTGCCGCGGACAATACCGGACAAGGCAGTCTTGTGATGCTGGGGAATGTGGATATACTTGAAGTTCGGCATCTCGTCCTGAAGGATGTCAATCCACTCGGCCTCACCTTCCGGTGGGCATAAATGGATTGTGTCCCAGTCGAGGCCCAGCATGTCGACGAGGCACCAATCGTCATCGGTTGTGTAGTAGCCAGACTTGATGGGCTCGTCGTAGGCAGCCTCGCGTGGGCCCTTCTTTGCCCGCTTGGGCGCACTGGACTCAGGGTCGGTCCGCTGACGACTGTAGACCTCCCCCCTGGCCAAAAGCTTCTCCTTAGTCTCCCGCGCCGTTGACGACGATGACGGAACAGCGACGGCCTCCCCTGGGCGGGGGGCATTTTCCTCGCTCTTCTTGATCATCTCGTCGTAGTCCTCGCGGGTAACATATTCCCCATCTCCCAGGTGAACGTGGTCCTTGAAGTCCCGGTGGACAAAGTGGTTCGGCGCGGTGTCGGGGAACTGCTCCTGGGGTCCTTGGAAGTAGATGTCGTCCCACGGGTCAGCCTCGACAAGCGGCTGATGTGTGGGCTCTACTCTTCCTCTACGGAAGTGGTTCAGGAGCTTCTCCTCCACCTGCGCGTCCACAGCGAGCTTGACGTTAGGCTTTGAGACGTGGCCGTAGTTCTGCAGGACCAGGTCGATGTCGGCTTCCTTGAAAAAGGAGCATTGGTGACGAAGGACCATAATCCTGGCGGTAAAACCCAACCACCTCAACAGCTGCAAACGATAGGCGCTGTCCTCCTGGAAGTGAAAGTGGTCGAATTTGCGGATCTGGCTCGCAGGCGTATTGAAATGCTTGACGGCCAGCCCAAGTTGGGCGGCGTAGTCGAGCAAATCCGCCATGATGGTACCCCAATCGCGCGGGAGGTAGTAGTTGGCAGCGTCGGTCGCAGACGTGAGCAGCACAGTACCCACTGACGCCCGTGACTGTAGATCCGCCAACTTGCCTATCTCCCGGAGAACCTTTGGTCCAATGAACTCCCAGCTCCCCTTTGCCATGTGCGGGTAACCACGAAGCCACTCCGTCTTGCTCTTGAAGCCTGGGTCCAAAAACAGACCTCTTTCGCCGACGAACTCGTTCCCGTTCCAGATCATCATGAGGTCAATGCTCACCTGACCACTGGCGCCAGTTTCACGCTCCAGTTGGGTGATTTTTCCCACGGCGAGCTCAACGAGCCGCGTGAGATTCGCACCCCATGTAGGAATGTACTCAACGCCAAGATGATGTGGGAAGGCATTGCCGCGGTTGGCCTTGATGTCTGCCAGCAGATCTGTCTTCCAATTTCCTTCAGTGAGGAACGTAGTTGTAGAGTCTGCGACGATGACAAGGTAGCGCAAACGGCCTCGAGTAGACTCGGGCTGGAGCATGGCCAAGCCTTGATCGGTGAGCTTTCCGATTTTGGCCACCAAACCAGCCTCCCTGACGTCACTGAGGGCATATTCGCATGCCAGTGGCCGCGGCAAATACTTGTAGAAGTTGTTCACGCTGGCTTCATCCTCCTGGAAAGGCGCCATGGTGCGGTATTCGGAAGACAATGAAGTCTCCCATAACCGCCGATCCCACCACTGGCGCAGGACCTCCGTCGGTGCCACGATTCCAGCGTTGGTGGCTTCCATGTCCGGCGCGCAGAACTCTGCCGCGAGAATGCAGCAGGCAGCTAATGCGTTAGTTTGTTCAGTTTTGCGAGCGCAAACGTGTTTGTGGTTACACGAAAATAGTTGTTGTGCACATGCCGCATAATTAGAACGCCTATCGCAAAAGCTTTTCCAATCAATGTGGATGCAATCAGTCATGGCATGTGAATAGTTCTCACTGTCCTTAAGGTCCTGGCCTCTAGACTCGCCATGAACATGACTGCGATCACACTTGTGCGCTGCCAGCCGCTGCAATGGAATCGACGACGCAATGGTCCAAGCTTTCCTTAGTGGTAATCCTTGGTGATTCATAATCCCCAACATGCAACCATCGCAACGGTAGAACTCAAGTCCAAGGTCATTAACCATATGCTGAACATGGTCCCACTTCCAATAGTCGCAATCCTTAGGGAGTTCGAAGGCAACCTGTGGTTTGTACTCTTTGAGCTTCCTAATGAATTTTCGGAACTGCTTGAGGAGTTTGCAAAACAGTTCCTGATGCTGTTCCCACTTTGGGCTGTCAGGCGTCATGCGATTCCACGGACAGCCACCAGTACACGGAAGCGACGCATAAACTAAAATTGGCTTAGATGCTCCCCCCTCGTCGCAGAGGGTACTAATTTTCTGAACAACTGAAGTCAATGTAGAGTCTTTCAAGACGTCATCCTCACTGGTGACTCGCAACACATAACATCCTTGACGTGCGCTACGATCCTGCCCTAGTTTGCTGTTGGGGGAGCAACAAAACTCGACTATGATTCGTTTGAACCCCAACGGCCTCGAGTATTCTCGGGCAGAAGCAGCGCTGGCCGCACGTGGGGGCAGCCTGAATCCAAGCGACTTCAAAGAATTGAGCTCTTGATCTTGCAGTGCGTCTTGTGATCGGGAGGTGTACGCAACAATGGAGAAACGTGTTCCAGTGAAAGGTAACACACAGTGTAAATTTCGCGGATCAAAGATGATGGCTTTGTTCAGGGTGGACACAGCACGACCCTTAAGGCGCTTACCATTGGGGCCGACCCTAACAATAGCATCTTCAGATGAAACAAGGGGGTCCGCAAACCACAGTTCACCATCTTTGAAATCCCCGACACTGAGGGCAAAGCTCATGCTATCCTTAGCATTCCCATGGTCTTTGTGCACAGAGGCACTAGTACAGCTATTAAGCAACACCGAGTTCCATGTGAAGTCCTTAGGAGCATGGGCTTGTACAACTCCATTTAGGAAGCGGGCAATCTGAGGCCACCGACGTGTTGCCTTAGTCACCCCTTGCATTCCTCCGTAAGACCACTGCCCAAAGATATGGTAGTAGCTGCGATTGTCAAGCTTAATCATCTTTCGCTTGGTTTTGTTGGGGTACATGATCTGGGCTACACGCAACAAAGCCTTAGTACTGAAGTCACGGTCCTTGGTAAGCTCAGCTGCTACTGCGCAAGGGTCGCCCGACGGCTTCACCACAGGGTGAGCATGAACGACAGGCTTGTTGATGAGATGAGCATCGGACTCGTGTGCCTTAGACTGCCGTCCCCCCTGAAGAGGAGCATCGACGTGCGCGATGAGCCTTAGAGCATGTTCCCATTTACCTCGGTCGGCGAAAGGTTTGGTAAAGATATCAGCTACTTGCTCTTTGGTGTCAACATTAATCATTTCGAAGAAGTTACGCTCGAACTGTTGTTTGATCCAAGCAAACGAAATGCGTTGAGTCCGATCGGTGTGACGTAGTTTTTCGCTGTCACCTTTGAGGAGAATGGTGATGGTAGCTTGGTTGTCCTCAAGGAGTTGAACAGCAAACTTGGGACTAAGGTGGACCTTGAGGCCGTTTAAATCGGAAACGCTTCGTCCATCCGCCCTACACTCACCATAACGGATCTCATCAAGTTCAGGATCAATTCGTGCAATGATGTCGTTTTCCCTTTGATTAGGTTTGGTTTTCGGCCTAGCTTGGTAGCTGGCGGTCCTACTCGCAACCTCACGCCACAGGAAAATCCAAAGACTGAGGCTGGGCAGACCCTGGGCACGAATACCTTGGTTGGCAGCCACAACCTCACTCTCAGTACTTGAAGTGGTGATGCTGGTCTGTTTCTTGGAAAAAGCATTTAGGGGAAAGTAAGTATTGGGGCCTACCAAGTAAAGGGCACAGCCTGAAGTGGATTTACTGTCGTGGCTACCAGCGTGGTCAGCATCGCAGAACATCCACAACTTACAATCCTGAATGCGATCCCCTATGAATCCCCTCATCCGAACTTCAAGAGAAGAGTTTATGTAACTGATCAACCTGTGCAAAGCAACGTCACAGTCGCGAGACCACTTGGTGACTCTGGATGCCAGTGCCTGAGTGGCGCGTAACAAGTCCCACCTGGCCATTCTCGCAGCGAACAAAACCTTCATGAGTACACGGCTAGCAATAGGTTGCAGCTTACCACTAGGTTCATTGTTCTCCAGAACTTTTGCTACCCGGTTCTCATGAAAAGGGGTCGCTACGTGCTTCAGGGATTTCTTGTCGACCTTGGCCAACTCACAGTACCTATCAACACAGGACACCAAGAAATCCCGCATGTCGTAGTACACAACGTTCACGGGTACAGTCATGGAAGGGGTCTTTCCCTGACTGATAGATTCAGTGCTCTTGAACTTACTCTGTCGTGCTTCTCGTTTAGCTTCGGCTTTGGACCGCTTAGGTTTATTGTGCTTAGCTGCGAGAGCATGAGAAAAGTCCTCGTCACTGACCTCAGTGATAGGGAAATATGTTCTCCCAGTCCACCAACCTGATTGGTCCGCGGGGCCCCCCTGATTCAAGTCATCATGGATAGGGTCCCTACCATCATCAAACACCGTGATTCGTTGACAGCTTATGTGGGGAAATTTCGACACGTCGTCCTGCGTAGGCACATAAAGTTTCCTACGAGGATATATGTGATGCCTAACGACTGCAGCTAACTCAGCGTCGACCTCCCAGAAGTCCTCTTTGCGGTTCGGCCGGACTTGGTAGTCGGCAGCTGGGCTAGCGTGCTTCTTGTCGAAGACGTAAGCAAATGGGTGGTCCTCCCGTGAAAGCTGGACCCGATTTTGCTCAACGTGATGACACCCGAAGTACCGTCCCAAGACCTCGGCTGGTTCCATGTCAATCACCTTAGCGATCAACTCCCAACCTTTGTTGATTTTGTCTTGGGGGCCGGCCATCTTGAAGTCATCAACGTACACAACAAGTAACAAATCTAGTTCAGCATGGTAGAAAACAGAATGCCAAATGTCGGGTAGAACAGCAGTAAAACCAACACTCTCTAACTGTTCGGTACAGTACCTTTCCCAGATACCACCTGAGTCAGGGTGGCCGTACAAAGCGAGCCTGAGTGGGCAAACAGGATCTTCATACCCAGACCATTCTTTAGGCCATCTGTTTCGAGGGAGACGGACCCACGTTTCGATGCCTTTAAAAAGGGCTTGTGTGTATGCAGCGATGCCATCAGCCTGCTGTTTCACGTACCCGGGTTGGCTACCAAACACATCTATGATTTTCCCGGCCTCCATACTAGCGGGGCTTGATCCTAGTTCGGCGAAAATGGCGTGATCGTGATTTTCGTCCTGGACGTTGTTGCCCTGGAAAACACTACGACCCTTCCATTTCTTCTGGGGGTGCCCGTCCGGGAGTTCATCCCCCTTGACCGAACAAATCTCAAAGATTTTCCCGAAATGGGCCTTGACATTCTTGTGTTTGGCTTCCGCGGCAACATCCCGGTATTCTCGAACCTTCTTTTCGAGCCAGCAAGACGTATCGGCAAGTTTCTTCCATTCTCGGTCCATGGCTTCTTTCGCAGCGGGAGTACTTTCGATTTCTTTAGGCCCGACAACCCTGGCAACAGCAGCAAACATCTCACTCGCAACCTGACCAAGTTTGGCCCAATACAAGGACGCCATGCGATCCCTATGGGGCTCGGGGTCAGGCTCGGCGATGACAGGCATGGCCGGGGAGTCTCTAAGGGCCTTGCGAGCATCTTCCTCGGCTTCACGAGCCTTCTTGCGTTCGAATCTTTCAATGTCAGCCTCCCGTTGTGCCTTGGAATACATGTGCCAAAATTCCGAAGGGGTATCAGGTGGCCTTTTGGAACCTTTCTTATCTCTAACCAACCTCACCCCGTCCCAGTTATACCCTTTGGGGACTTTCTTCCCGTCAGGCATGGTTTTGGGGTCATGTCTTGGTAGAGTAGATGAGGCCTTAGGCACGGATGTTGCTTCCTTAGAAGATCCAGGAGCATCCCTCCCCAGCCAGTCCTCCACAGCTCCGACATCTTCGGGAACATAGTCCTCGTTTTCCTTAGCCACTTGGTCCAAGTACTCGGACAAACGATCCTTCAAATCGGAGCCGTCCAAATCAGGCACACCGGGCGGAGGCAAAGGCTCGTCCGGCGAATCCCCAGGCGGGGCGCGTGGTCCGGCACCATCTGTGCCTCCCCACGAGCAGTCCTGATCTGAGAGGGTCGGCTTACGGAGGCTCTCCTGCAGTGCAAGCTGTTCGGATCTCATTGGGAATGTGAAATCCCCAGGCAACAACTCCATTCGCTTCGACCTCAGAATAGGAAAGTTTCCTATCTCGAACGCAAAGTCACAACCCTTGACGGGGGTGACGAGGTATTCCTCCTTCCAAACGAAGCCAGGCTGAACGTGGTAACCAAGAAATATTCCCTCAACACCGGTCGGCGCAAACTTAGAGCTCGCAGGAATGTTCTGTTTGGGGTTGTTCCAGTACAACACACGTGCACCAAAAGGAATCATGATCCCTGAAAACGGTTCCCCATACCTGGCCTCCCAGGGAACAATCCCGTTGTCAAGCCTCTTAGTTGCATTAAGTGCCATCGCGTGGTGTTGGGCGGCCAACGGCCAAAGCTTGTCGGGGAGACCCGCCTGAACAAGGTTGGAGCGGGTACCCTCCAAAATCGTCCGAATTTCTCTTTCGATTACCGACTTGTTGGTGTCCACATATTCGCGGGATGTAACATGTCGGACACCTAGGCTTTTGATAGCGGCATGAAGTTCAGGTGCGTTGTCTGAGTAGAAAACGCCAACTGCATCTTCTTGACCTAGGAAGTGAAGAAGGTCTTCAAAACACTGATCGCTTGACTTAGTCGGCGAGGGGTAGACGTAACGAAATTTGGTGAACACGTCCTTAACAACAAGTGCGACCCTTTCGTCCTGGAACCCATGATCACGAAGGTCACGAGTGATAATATGGTCAACAGTGATGTGATCCCCAAAGGCCTTTGACACAATGGTACTTGAGCCCCCCTTTTTGCGGGCTTGGGGAGCCAACATCTTTGCGCGCTGACATACCTCGCAGAACGGATTCTTGGGCCTGTGCGAGAACAAGTGCTCAACAGATTTGGCTTCAGCTTTCAGATCGGCCTCTGCAAGACTGCGGGCGTTTCCTTCGTTGTCACTGTCAGGTTCAACATCGGGGTCTTCGAAGATAGTGAGGCTCAGGATTGGATTACCCTCCAGTCGGGCAACTTTGTTGTCAAGCTCCCTGACGTTCACTTTATCCTCAACCTTGACCCAAGAACCTTCCCTGAACAACCAAGTAGATCTGACTTCGCATCTTGGAAACCTTGGTGTAGCAGTACGAAACGTCTTTGGTTTGTGTCCGACAATCAAGTACTTAGCATTTGGGTGCGAAACCCAACCTGGTCTTTTGAGCTTCTCTTTGGGGATATCTATCGGCGGCACCTCATTGATGGCTGCGGAGATCTCAGGATCGGGGTGCTCGACCACTGGATCTCGCTCCTCTGCTGCTCCTGCGAAAGCCTCGGCCGGCCCTATTGGGCGGCAGTTTTCTGAAAACCCTCGGACAAAATTGGTCGTCCGAGAGAACCTGAGGCTTCCTCCTTAGTGCTTGGAGCGGCCATTGCTCCTCCCCCTAGCACTGGGACCATACCTCTCATTCTACACCTTAGTCTTTGACCATTGGGCGCAACAAAGTAAGGCGGCCTTTTGGGGTACCAGTGGAACTCATAACCGTCCTCCATGCACCTTCTGCCTACAGAGCAAACAGGAGGGGTGCTGTTGAGAACATAGAACTCTAGCTCTTTGCCAAACTCCGGGAAGTCGATCCTAACCGACTTGTCACCTTTGACGTTACCATTAGCAGTGATGAGATTCACTTGTCGTGTTGCATTGCCTACTGGCTCTTCGCCGAAGTACATAGCACGATCAGCTTCGCTGATAAGGTCCTCCTCGCTTCCTGTGTCAGCAAGGAATTCTAAGGGTGTGGCGATCCCTGGACAAGCGATCTCTGAGCTCTCAACGACGTGCTTGCACATCCCACACATGAGAGAATCAGGCTCATCACACTCTAAGTGGCAATCGGTCTTCTCTCCCCCCTCATGCCGGGCAAGAAGCATCTTGAGTTCCCTTGCGTTCCTAATTGCAACCTGAAGGTCATTAGCGTCAGGCTTAGGGCAGCTTTCCGCATCAGCATAGCAAGTATTGTACCTGCGAACTTTGTAGGAATGTTTGTACCCCTTTCCCTCAAAAGGGATTTCCCTGACTTTGGGCTTGTCGCAAAACCTGACCTTCTTGTTTTGTTCTTTGATCTTGAAAACAGTCTTGCCGGTCCACGGCATCTTATCGCCGGTTCCCCCTCTTCCCTCTTTCCAGTCCCAGTTCTCCTTTGCAGTGTATGGAGAAATGGGAAGCGTCTTGATCACTTTAGCCTTACCCTTCAACCTTTCAAGAGCAACAGGACATGACACTTCGGGCTTGTACATAGTACTTCTGTACTTCAGATGGTGCCTAACAGCTTCACCCCTTTTGAAATCTACTTCCCAGTAGTCTTCGTCCCCATCCTGTAGTTCACTCTCATCAGGACCAGCTGAGGCTGCAGCCGCAAGCGAGATGCAGCATGCGGCCTTCCTATCCTTTTCCTTAGAGCGTCCACGGCTTGGTTTCCTGCGCGTTGGCGCGGGTGACGGGGACCTTGGTTTGTCTGGGCCCTTAGGGGCCGGGGCTGCGTTTTCACCACCTGGGGGAGCAGGGCTCGGTTCCCTATGCAAGAAACGACACTTATCTCCCCTAGTGCACTTTCCCTTCTTCCAAAACGTGCAGACCTGTTTCTTCTTCGGGGCAGTGCGAACAGGGGATTGCGAACGGGGTTTGTGCGAAAACTTGCACTTGTCACCCCTGGTGCACTTACCCTTTTGAAAGTCGTAGCAAACTGGCTTTGGGCTTTGCGATCGGCTAGGTGATCTAGATCTGGATGGGGTCCTGGAGCGAGACCTTGATTTTGAATTGGACTGGCTACCGGCAGAGCGATCCCTTCCGCGGCCGCTCCTCGACGGAGGGCGTGTCGGCCTTCCGCCTTCAACAACAGGAGCACCAAACTTGTCCCCATGAGACTTGGCGATTCTATCCCTGTTCTTGCGCATCCTTTCACGGGTCAACAAATCCCGGATTGACTTCAACAAGAACGCATAGGAGTGTGAGGCAGAACCCTCTTTCGCCCTGTCGTAGATTTCCAAATCATACTTCATTCTTGAGGACTTTCGGATTTGCCGAAGAAGGATATCACGCAGAACCATTTCTTCTGGGACATGACTCATGCCAGCAATGACTGATTCCCAATTGTGCAGAAATGTGGTTAGGTCGTCACTATGCAGTGTAACCTTCAAAAGGTCTTCTACCGAATAGAGCGATCCTACCTCTTCATTTGTTTTGAAGTACTGATCAAACATGAGCAAGACCTGGCGTCCTCGTACGGCACGTCCTTGAACCGCCTCGGTTTCCTTGAAAGTGAGCACCTGTCGAGATAACTCACCTTTGGCGACCTTAGTGAGAGCGGCTAGGATTTTGGTATCCAGCGTGAGAAACTTACCGGGCTCACGAAGCTTGTCATGATCAGCATTCTTAGAATACACCTCTAGAATCCAAGAGAAGGCTTCATCTGGTCTATCTGAAGCTGCCCTAACTGCTTCCCGTGTTGCGGTTTTCCATGCACGGTAGGTTTCGGGGTTAGGGAAATCCGGCAGGCGGATGGTTTCAGCTTCTTTAACCTTTGGTTTGTCATCTTCACTGCTTTTGTCTCCTTTAAGAAGCTTGGCGGCTTCAAGCAGCGCTTGCTGCGTCTGTGCGATTAAATCGGCTCCTGTGGCTGCCGGACCTCCCGGCGTGCCTGTTGGGGCCGCAAGACCAGGGGCTCCGGCGTTCAAACCACCACTAGAGAATCCTAGATTTGGGACGTTAGCTGATGCAGTTGGGGTCCCTGGGGCAGAAACCGGACGCTGTGGTCCTGTTGGAGTGGCAGTAGTTGCCACACCGCCAAAACTGAAGTTTGGAAACAATGCCCTGATGTTCATCGGAATCACACTCGGATCTGAAAACTGAGGGGCACACGGAGCACTAAGCCCGGTGCTTGGCGCTGGAGCAACTGGGGCAGTGGCGCTGGGAAACTGAGCTTGCTGCGAGGGATTGATGCCTAAATTCCTGTCCTGTTCGAGCTGGAGCGCACGCTCCATTGATGATAACTCATCTTGGAGGGTCATGTTTTGAATCCTCATTTGCTCTTCAGTTTCCAGGGCTATACTGCGGTACCTTTTCATTGCCTCATCATGCTCTCTCCCAAACCATTCCCCAATCTCGTTAATGCTTTCCCTCTTGTTTTGTTCAGCCTCTTCAACCAGAGTTGTCCTGAGACGTGTGATTTGCGAACCAACATCGGAAAAATGTTCTGACTGAAAATTGATTATCTGGTTTTGTTGCTGGAGTTCTGAAAAGAGGCCTTGGGTCCTCGCGACAAAGCTATACCTTTGGCTAGCAATTTCAGACTCAAGTCTAGCAACGACTTCCTCGTGCTGCCTGTTAGCCCTTTCCTCAACATCTGCGATTTGTTGATCATGGGCTTCTTCAGCAGCTAGGCGGAACCTCTGGTGCCTGGACTCTGCTTCGTTCTCTAACTCAGTGAGGAGAAGTCTTGTTTGTTCAGGCGTTTCACCTATCGTGATGTTCTGCTGAAACTGTTGTCGGTACATGTGGATCTGCGGAGCTCCTAGTCCTACGAAAGGAGAAGGTGCGTTTGGCGCAAACACATTCGCTGCCGCTGCATTCTCTTCCAGCACTAGGCCACGGCCATCCGTAGACGGTGGCATAGCCAAAGTGCCTGAGAGGTCCATCTCCGCGGATTCTGCGTCTGTAAATCCGTCTGTACCGAGATCAGTTGCTACCTCGGTGGGGACCAGCTCGGGGCTGTCACCCATGCACTGAGTCGAAACTCCAGGTCAGTGGTGCCGCAAGCTCCGGGGAGCCTACGGCTGATAACCTATAGTTTGGGAAATCCACCAGTTGTTATCCGTTAAGCCATGAGCAGGGGCGCGCCTAACCTTTTTACTCAGAGGGCTTGAGCGGCACAAGTAAGTGCAACATACATGGAAGCAAAAGTGGAGGGAATGCACAGATATAAAATACAAGACTTTTAGGGTTTAGGGTTTAGGGGCTTAGGCTTCCGAGATGTGGGTCTGCTTCGGGATCGTGGGCTTAGGGCTCCAGGGTGAGGATGTTCGATGATTTTAGGGTTCTGACCGCCCTTCACGGTGTAAGGCTACTCAGCGCAGACCAGAGCCGCTATAGCCATCTGCGACCGTGTGGAGGCACAGAAACGCCACCTCACCGGTAGAAAAGGATTGGGGCACCACCAACTCAGTCCAAGAAAGCCTCCAAGTTCTCTGGGTTGGAAGGCGATTCTCCAAACCCCTAGGGCTTGGGTTCCTTAAGGGTGTGGGATCCAGGCCCTTTCTTCTACGCTCTTACTCATAGAACGGGGTGTCGACGGCTGGCCTACAGACCGTTACAACCTTAACAGGTCCCAAGTTCTTGGGAGCCTGCAAGGCTAGGGGGTCCCAACCTACAGGGCACGGAACCCCGAGGGCATCAGAAGCTAGAGGTTTGGAGGTTTAGGGCTTAGGGCTTGTTTGAAGCAAGTACTTCCCAAACCTCCCTGCTAAGAACCAAAGACACCTAAGGCTTTCTAACTTTTTGCCGGAGGTGCGAAGTTGGCTTTGTGCACTGGATCGCCAGGTTGCGGACTCCTGTGCTGGATCTGGGATGGGAGGTTTAAGGCCCCTGGCGCTTTTGGGTTTCGGGCTTCGGGTTTCCTAAGCCCTATATATCCGAGACTATCTACTCCACAGGCACCCTCAACCTGCCCTAAACCCTACAACCCCAAAGCCCCAAGAAGCGAGGCAGGCCAAAACGAACAAACACAAAGGTGCCCCAGAAAAATCCTACAACCTAACAGCAAAGAACAACCCCTAAGTCCTGAAACCTCAACAACACATGGATAAGTAGACCCCAACTCTCAACAACTGACCCAGGCCTGCTCGCCGCAAAGGTGTGCATTTCCGACTCCGGCCTTTGTGGCTCTGGCTTTCGGGTTCGGGGTCCTCTTGTATTCCATGAGTCAAACATACCTGTCAGGGCTGTAGATGAGCAACAAAACGAACATAACATGCTCGGGGTACCAGGTCTGGCGTGGAAAAGTGCTCAGGGCTTGGGGTTGAAGATTTAGGATTCAGGATTCGGCGCTGAGGATTTGGGTTTCAGAGTTACGGGTTTAAGATTCAAGTTGCAAGCTTCAGGGAGGGTATTCTTAAGCAACAAGGCGTTTGGGAAGAAGGGCTTCCGATGGCTTTCGCGTCATCACGCAGTTATGCTAACACTGACCGTACTTGAGCTAGAGAATGGCATCCATTTGCCCAAGGATGCTTCAACACAGCCACTAGCCCCTGAAGTCAGTATTTGGCAGTCTTTTGCCAGGGTTTGGGCTTGCAAGGGTGGTTCTAATCAATGAAGGTCCCTTGTGTGGGCCCCTGTGGGAGGAGCCTGATGTTTAGGGGGCCCAAAGTTGGGTCATAAAACTGGCCATTAGCCAATTCAGATCTGCCTGGCAGATCTGCCAAACCCCAAGCCCAAACCCTAAACTCCAAAAGGACCCTCGAACCCTCAGTCGATACCCGCAGGGTGTGTAGGGGATGAAGGAATGAGCATCACTCTGGTTCTCAGTGGTCATCCATGGTAACCGGCTGCACCTTCTTTGTCCGCAGCTAAGGTATGCTAAGGTGATTAGGTGGCTCGTGGGTTTAGGGTCGAGGGAGGCCCAGAGCAGCTGAAAGCAGCGCGATGCAACTGAGCTACGCGTGTTGCAAGCACACCTGCACTGCGGGTTTAGGGTTTAGGGTTTAGGGTTTAGGGTTTAGGGTTTAGGGTTTAGGGTTTAGGGTTTAGGGTTTAGGGTTTAGGGTTTAGGGTTTAGGGTTTAGGGTTTAGGGTTTAGGGTTTAGGGTTTAGGGTTTAGGGTTTAGAGTTTAGGGTGAGGATGGGTGCTCCATCATCTGGCAATCTTTGGGATGGACACTTCCGCCCTGGGAGTCCTTGCGGAGCTAGGATTGAGGACCACATTTTTTGGGCTGAAGCCCGGAGTAAACCCTAAACCCTAAACCCTAAACCCTAACCCTGAACCCTAAACCCTAAACCCTAAACCCTAAACCCTAAACCCTAAACCCTAAACCCTAAACCCTGAACCCTTTGGGAATCATGTTTCCACAGTGACCCCAGCAAGGCCGCAAGGGCCGCAATTTGGGAATACATGGCATCTAGTGGGATGTTTTGCTTATACTAACAGTCCTTCAAAGGTTCTAATAGGGGCTACTATAATCCCTAGTAAGGCTGTTCGTATAAGGGGGAAACCCTAAACCCTAAACCCTAAACCCTAAACCCTAAACCCTAAACCCTAAACCCGGAACATCCCAAGGCATCTAACTCCTTCATCCTAAGTCCCTGATGGCCTGCATGTTCCCAGAAGAAGAGATCCGCAGCCATACCTTGGCTTCCAGAAGCCGGGGAGATGCTGAGGTTTTCGAGGTTCTGCTGTTTAGGGTTTAGGGTTTAGGGTTTAGGGTTCAGGGTTTAGCAGGCGGGTTCAGTTGCAAGGGTGTGTTTTGGGTTTAGGAAGTGGTTACTGAGGCCCGGACGTCACCTGCCGCGAACGGAAATGCTGTTAAATGCTGTTATTTGCAGGTGTTTTCGATGCAGTGACTGTACACCTTCTTTTTAGCAACATGTTATGGATGTTACTCTTGATGACGGAACGCGCTAGGCGCGTTCCGTGACAGCCTGTTCCTGGTTTTTGCTTGTCTTCTGGGTGGGGCTTGGGGGGGGGGGGGGATAGGTGCCCCAATTCTTCTCTTTCATCTGGCTCCGCGTGCAAGTGCCATGTTCAGGTCTTCGTACTGCTCCTTAATGTTAGCTGGCAAGGTGCTGTACAATCCCATGGGGAAGGGCCAGTTCCAAAAGCACAACCGCTTCTGGTCTCGTCCCCGCTTCCAGAAGCCGCTGCATCGCAGCAATATGGCTCCCTTTGAGGGGCCGGAGCGCACGACATGGACTTGAAGGCTCCACTTTGTGTGGCGCGGACAGCCGCCCCATTTGAAGCGCCGCTGTCGATCTGCAACAGCAGGCACGCTATACTTTATCAAACCTCGCTCCTGCTGTAGCTGCTCTTCTACTTCTGGCGGTATCTCATTCATGTTTGAGGAGTCTGCCTCAACTTCGGGGCTGAAGTCTTCGATGAAATCATCACATTCACCAGAGTCTTCCACGCGGTCTTCGCATGGCACGCTAGGACCACTTGTGCTACTACTCGCTGCGCTACTCAGGAGCACATGTGGATTCCACGCAGCCTTCTTCTGAAGCTTCGTGATTCCGGAGGTCTGTGCGACGTGCCACCTCTTGTACTTCTTTGTCCATGGGCTGTCCAGAATGTTCTCTTGGCTTGGTGTCTCCTGTCAGGGATGACTCACATCATGCCATAACACGTCACCTGACAACAGGGCTGCAAGCAAGCCTGCAGCGCGTGGCTGAGAAAGTGTAGGTCATCTCGTGCTAAGTCTTCTTCGGCCTGGCAGACATGAGAGACATTCAAAAAACCTCTACTCCAACCTTGTCGGGGGGGGGACACTACTCAGCAGCACGGATCAAACGCAGGTGCGTGTGCAGTGTTTTTGTTCCCCATGCTGAGCTCTTGCTCCACCCCATGCCTTTGCTCGCAGTAGACTGGACATCTCGTCAGCATCAGCTGCGTCAGGCTTCATCCCGAAAGGCCTGAGCAAGCAGTTCCCTGCGGCGCTTTGCGCTCGGGAAATGTGTTCTCAGCCACCAACTGTACAAGTACGCCCACAGGCGCGGGCAAAAAAGTAGGCGTCTTGGCTTCCTTGCTGCTACCGTTCAAGCTCTTTGGGATGTATTGTTTGATGCCAGACCACCGCTGGTCTATCAAACCAGTGTTTACATTGATCGTGCCTCGGCCACTGATGCGCTGCTTCTTGGCAAACTGACCCTTGGAGTGGACAACGTACCGATGCTTGAGGCTATGCTCCTTGGCAAGCCGCTCATACAGCTGGGCGCCGTCCGTCACAAGTAAGCTGGCGACCTTGCCGCTGTCGGTCTCTTGGCTGACGAGATGCTCTAAGCCTCTGCAGGACAAGACGTCAGCTCTGCTTTCTACAGGGCACACAGCGTTGTGCGCCACTTGCTTCACAGGCATCATGTACACGACCATCCGCGGCGGCTGCTGGTTCTGCGGCCGCTCGACGAGCCCCCATAAGGCAACGAAGTTGTTGTGGCCCCGTCGTTTGTACAACTTGAGGGCCGTCCCATCTGCTTCTACTACGCCGCTGAGCCGGACTTTCTGCATGAGCCGGTATCCCAGAAACGCCTCCTTCTGGAGGAGAAACTGAAAGAGGCTCCTGGACGAAGAGGAACGGCTGACACCTACGCGCTTGCAGATGTCCTGGAAATTCGGCACTGGTCGGTCTGTAAACTCTTTGATGAAGTCGACTATCTGCGGAAGGGGCATGCCGTACTTCATTTGTGGCAGGTGTGTGAAGCGGATACAGGAGATGGGATTGCCGCACTTTGTGCCGCGAAACCACATGGTGTTCATCTGCCTCCCACTCTTCTGCAGCCATTCTACGTGTTTCTGTCTCTCTGCTGTACTTCTCCGCTGCCTGGAATTCAGGGCCACACTGCACACGCACGTGTCGTTGCAATTGGGACAAGGGAAGCTCGCCATGCCACCCCGCATGCCACTTTTGACGAACCCGTGCAGCTTCAGCTCTGACCAAGCCTTTCCTATGGCATCAAACTGCAAAGCCGCCTGAACCAGCTTGTCATTCTTCGTCTTTCGCTTCTCTGTCCGTCTTTGCTCGTTCCAAGTCTTTCCAGTTCTGCGCTTCTCTTTCTTTCTCGCACTGGAAATGCCACGAGTCCCGCGGTGGACCTGCCTGACACGACGGTTCTGCTTTCTTTGCACTTTTGCGCGAGCCGTATCTCACCTGGATGCCGCACACAGCAAACGAACTCGCTCCTTGCTTCACGGCATCTGCCACTTTGTCGGCACTGTGCTTGCGCTGCACTGCCTTGAAAACTTTCTGTGCAAGTTTCGGGCACCCTCGCAAGTTATGCCCAGGGCAGTGACAGAACTGGCAGGTTTGGCTTTGCCATTTCCGCTTCGGCATGGTTCCTACACCACGGCTTCTCTGAACCCCAAAGGCTACATCGTTCTGGTGGCGTTTGCGGAGTTTGGCTTGGGGCTCTTGCACTAAACTGAACCCTTCACTGCAACAAACGTGCACCGCACACTCTGCCACTACTGCGCGCACCTACTTTACAGCTACTTCTCCGCGCTCGACCTGGCCTTTGCCGCGTCTTTCTTGCCGACATCGTCCATGTCGAGCTTTGCTGCTTCCTGCCAAGTCGTTTTGGACAGGTCGTTGCTTGCTTGTTGCTTCGGGTATAGGGTGCTCTTAACGGGAGGCGGGGGTTTAGGCTACAGCACGTTCCCAGTCGCCCAAAAACCCTCAAACCATAATGCCCTCATTCCTCAGCCAAACACTCCTGAACCCAAACCCTCCCTGTCTGCACGAACCCCAAACTCGCCTCTGTCGCCCTTGCACTGCACACATCTTCCATGTCCAGCTTTTCTGCTTCCTGCCAAGTCGTCTTCGAAAGGTCGTTGCTTTGTTGTTGCTTAGGGTGCTCTTAAGGGGGGGGGGTTGAGGCTGGAGCACGTTCGCAGTCGCCCAAAAAAAGCTACTCAGACAACAACACCCTGAACCTTCAGCCAAACACTCCTGAACCCAAACCCTCCCTGTCTGCACGAACCCCAAACTCGCCTCTGTCGCCCTTGCACTGCACACATCTTCCATGTCCAGCTTTTCTGCTTCCTGCCAAGTCGTCTTCGAAAGGTCGTTGCTTTGTTGTTGCTTAGGGTGCTCTTAAGGGGGGGGGGTTGAGGCTGGAGCACGTTCGCAGTCGCCCAAAAAAAGCTACTCAGACAACAACACCCTGAACCTTCAGCCAAACACTCCTGAACCCAAACCCTCCCTGTCAACAGTGCAGGAACCCTAAACTCGCCTCTGTCGGCCTTCGACTGCAAACATCCTCCATGTCGAGCTTTTCTGCTTCCTGCCAAGGAGTTTTGGAGAGGTCGTTGCTTTCCTGTTGCTGAGGGGGCTCTTCCCGGGAGGGGTTTAGGCTAGGGGGGTGGCTAGAGCACGTTCGCAGTCGCTAAAGACTCTCCAACGAAAATCCCCTTACCCCTGAGCCAAACACTCCTGAAGCGAGCTTGCATCCCTCGCCTGTGCCGGCATTGGGCTGCAGACATCCTCCATGTCCACCTTTTCTGCGTCCTGCCCAGTCGTTCTTGGTTAAGAAACTTCTTGGCGGCTACGGGGGTTACGGGAGATGAAACCCTTTTCCAGACAGCTTGCCCTGTCGACTACATGTCTGCGTCCAGCAGGACGCACTGCACACGATGCTCCAAGACGACCTCTATGTCACGTGCGCAGCAAAGCACGTCAGACCACATCTCCTCGAGTTGCGTCGTGCATGTCACTATGCTGGACCATGCCTGCACTTTCTCTCGCAATGTGCGAAGGGTGTTTCTCGCCTCCCTAGCATGCGCAGGATCAGGCCCCATCAAGTACACCTCGGAATTTCCGGTCAAGCTGCCCTGGCATGTTCCTCGCGCATGCAGATGTGACTCCACAATGCGAATGTCTGACTTGCCGGACGTATCCTTGACCGCTGCCTCCAAAGACCATGCCAGTGAGACAAGCATGTCAATCTCATGCATGATGCTGCGCCGATCCAAGGTCACCATTCCGTGTATGTCAGACAAGCCCTCCAGCAAAGCTGGCACAACTTCTTCACAAAACCGTTCCTGCTCACGCGCAGATGGCAGCTGCTGTGACAAAGCGCACAGCATCGCACGCAGCATCTGTGACAGGCTTACGCCCGCCCGGCTGGACGACTGCGAGCTGCATTCCATGACCCCTGAAACGGAGACGATGCTCCGGCTACATTGAAACTGGCTAAGAACCTGCACGGCTGCAGTAGGTGTTGCTCCACTCGCAGCCCGTGTGTCTCTCATGTGCCTACGAGCCTAGCAGCCATGACAAGAAGCAACGGGCACACCAAGTAACAGGCACACCACGCCCACCTCATCTTCTGAAGCTTCAAGTTGCTGTGACTCCTCTTCGTATTCCTCACAGTCTCTTGCGTCTTGCGAAAACTCTTGACGTAATTTCAGGATAGGGAAAATGCAAACTACATAAAACATAAGTCCAGCCCAGTTGCCACGTCCGTGGCCAATGCGTCGAAGTCTAACTCCTCTGCGAAGATGTCCGTCACATTGCCGGGAGCCGTGGTCTGCTCTGCCATTTCTGGATCCACGCCAGATGTGACCCAATCCTCTGACGGCACTGAGCCGCGAGCTCGGGTCTGCCAGGCACGCACATGACTCGCCAGGTCATGTGGTAAAGGAGGCCATGTCGACAAAACACCAAAACGTCGCTCGATCAACATTTGATGCCGCCGTGCCATGTCTTGTACGTCTGGTGAGCGTGCTATCCGACTCCTCTCTGTTACCAAGCAAAAAGCAAGAGCTCCTGCGCACTCGGCCAAAGAAACCCATGGTATCGCGCCAGACCGATCCTCATAAAACATAGCAAAAAGGGCCACATTCACGGACACAGACGGCGTGGAGACGAGCACGTCAAAGTGAGCCCGCAGGTCGTTGCCTGCGAACCGCTCCAAACGATGCAGAGCCGCAGGCAAGCGACTGCCGATGCATTGAAGCACGAGAACAATGCTCAGCAGCAAAGCCAACCAACGCAGGGACGACATGGCAGATTCAGCGCTGTCCCGCTACAATGCTTACATCATCATGACAAGACAGACTTCAGCCCTATCACGCTGTCATGCCAATATTTCTATCCTGACCACACAAGATGATGACATGAACAAAAAGCCACCCAAAACCTGATTCTCCTTCCAAAGCCGAAAAACACATACACTGTAAATAACGACACAACTGACACTTTGCACCACACTTGGAAGTGAACCCGCAGGGAGGGTTTAGGGTTTAGGGTTTAGGGTTTAGGGTTTAGGGTTTAGGGTTCAGGGTTTAGAGTTTAGGGTTTAGGGTTTAGGGTTTCGGGTTTAGGGTTTAGGGTTTAGGGTTTAGGGTTTAGGGTTTAGGGTTTAGGGTTTAGGGTTTAGGGTTTAGGGTTTAGGGTTTAGGGTTAAAACCTCTTAACCCGAGCTCATGTGTTGAGGGGGTTTATGGGGCTTAGGGGCACCAAAATGCTTAAACCCTAAACCGCAAGTTAAGATGTGAGAACGTGGAAGCTGTGTTCCCCAGTCGCCTTGGAAGAAAGGGGTCGGGTAAGTTTGGAAAGTATCTTCTGATGAGTCAGAAACCTCGCAGACATCCCCTGACCACTGAAGCAAGACGAAGCAAAGTCAACGATGCACAGCTCACCTGATCACCCTTCTCAGCATACTGTCCTCCACGAAAGACGCAACAAAGATCAACCAAGTCTGAGGCCGAAACATGTATGACCAAACCGACCCTGGGCAAACCATGCCAAACACTTGAAAGAATGATCCTTTCTGGGCCCTCAGGGCTTATAGCGCAAATATGAACCCGAAACCCTCAACCCTAAACCCTAAACCCTAAGCCCTAAACCCTAAACCTAAACCCTAAACCCTAACATTCGGGCCAAGCTGTCCACCGAGAGGCTGCTGCACCTCCATCAAGGCGCCCAGCAAAGAGGGCCCGAAATCTGAGTCGCGGGGTTTTCGGTTCAGGGTTTAGGCTTTAGGGTTTAGGGTTGGGTTCAGGATTTAGGGTTTAGGGTTTAGGGTTCATGGTTTAGGTGCTTTATCTGACAACTTCTTGCTGTTGCCCATGCTTGTAGCACCCTCTGTGCTTAGAAGCGTTCGCCCGTTTTGCTCTCCTCTGCATCCTGCTCATACTACGCAAAGATGCGACGTGGTGAGAATCCACGTGCTTTTCCTGGATGTGCTTTGGGCTCACGAACCCGTGCACCACTCTAGGGTTGCAGGGGCCACAACTCAGAAACAGGAAGCCTGGTTCTCGGAATTCCTGAAAACCCGACAAACCCTGCAACTCTTGAGCCCTAAGCCAACAAAGCCCTCTAGGAGAGTCCAGGCAGCGATGTGGGAGGTGCCGGGCTCCTAAGGAAGGCTGAAGGGGAAGGGTTTTACGCTTCCGGGGCTGAAGGCCATGCAGCTGTATGAACTTGGGGGGGTGCTGTTGTTCGGGATGCGAGGATGGCTGCAAGAAGGATGCCGACTCCCTTCCGCACATTCGAAAACCAGAGCTCGAGTTGGATTCCCCCAAAAAACCACGGTTCGGGATCAGGGTTGGGGCCAGGAGAATGTGCGATTGAACATGTGACTGCTGGAGGACAAAGGTTGCCAAGGGAGCGCTGTCCAAAGAGCAGACCCAGGCCAAGCTCTTAAACTCCACAGAAAAAACACGAAAAAAATCTTTGCCGCCTCAAACAGTGCAGCTACCCAGCAACAATGAACCAAACCGTACTGCTTCTGGCCTTGAAGGACTTCCCTCGCGCCCGGACCCACATGAAGCTCAGACCCTAGATTCAACCAACAGACATGAACAGAAATCCTCAAGCATCGCAGGGCAGAAGACATCGGCAGTCACCACGACGCCCACAAGCCAATCAACAGATGACCAATAGGCTCTCCAAACCCTCGCGTCAACCCTCAACCTGCCACTTCAAGGGACCTAGGTTTTGGGTTTGGTCCAGGCGTGGGATTTCTGGGGATACCCCAAACGCCAGCCAAAAATCCTGAAGCCCCCTCAAGGCCCCAAACCCGAAATCCCCCAAGCCCCAAACTCAAGAAACTTGAAACGCCGCAGAAAATGCAAGGAAATCCATCTCCAACATCCCTCGGACAACACCCCATCAGCCACCCTTTTATGGACCCTGAGCCCCCGAAACCCAAAACTTTACCCTCAACCCTCAACCCTAAACTCCGTTAACTCCCTAAACTTAGGGATGTTCCGCCTTGTGCTAATAGTCCTGAAGGGGTTATAGTGTACTTTAAACCCTATTCAGGACTGTTAGTATAAGGGGGAACATCCCAACCCTAAACCCGAAACCCTAAGCCCTAAACCCTAAATGCTAAACCCTAAACCCGAAACCCTAAACCCTAAACCCTAAACCCTAAACCCTAAATAAACCCTAAATCCTAAACCCTAAACCCTAAACCCTAAACCCCATAACTCCGGCTCGAGGTGCAAGGGATCCTCCGGCGGGCGCAAAACGACGGGCATCCCCTGCGCCACTGCCAGGTCGCTTGCTTCGAGGTTTTGAGGGCTTGGGGTTTAGAGCTTTAGGGTTTAGGGTTTAGGAGCAGGGGTTTAGGGTTTAGGGTTTAGGGTTTAGGGTTTAGGGTTTAGGGTTTAGGGTTTAGGGTTTAGGGTTTAGGGTTTAGGGTTTAGGGTTTAGGGTTTAGGGTTTAGGGTTTAGGGTTTAGGGTTCAGGGCTGTTTGGTCTGCAGATTGGGAGAGTTGCTTTCCGGACCCATGGGAGGGAGACCGGCCCCGAAACCACCAGCATCAAACGACCGGGAAGCCACCAAACAACTCTAGAGCGAAAACCCCAAAACCGGCCATTAGATTCCACAAGCCAAGGTGTATCTTTCACAGAGAGCATGTGCGCGACTTTGCATCGGGATTTCGGTGCCAACCCTAAACCAGTCCGCCCTCTAACCCAGGACTCCGCGCGCCTTCAGGCGCACAGAGTCGATGTAGACCTGACAGCCACTGAGGGACCGAGCAGGGCGACTCTGAGGCTTGGGAGGCAAGTCGCATGCTTCCCCTTAGCGGGCCCCGAGACCTTCATGAAGGATTTGGGTGAAAGCCTTCTTTGGACAGCTTGTCGCGACCCCTCTTGCCTTCAGCAGCTAGGGTCTGGGGTATAAAGTTGCGGGACTTGCTAGCCCAGCAAGCATCTTATCATAAGGGCACCCCCAATGTATTAGGTTGGTTACTTTATAAGAGAAACCCAGAACCAAAAAAGGGTAAAGGGCACTAAGGGTACCACTCGGCTACCAAGGGGAAAGGAAACCATTGCCGAGCCCAGGAACGAGTTCTCCGCCCTCGTCTCGGGCGATGCTGACCTGCCCACCTCAACCACAGCACGAGACCGGGTTTACCCTCAATCCCGAGGCAGTAGCAGCTCAGAGGCCTAAGCTTCCCGACATCCCGTTACGGGACTTGCCTCCGGGTTCGGTTGGGCCGGGGGGGCGGCGGCTTCGCATTGTGATTTTCAGGGTTTCGGGTTTTCAGCACCGGCAAACATAGAATTCAGGGAACTTGTTCAGATGAAGTCGTGAGGCGTTGGTGACTTGGTCCGAACCGGTGGGTTTGAAGGCACCTTGTAGTTGGACGTCTTTTGCTAAAAGAAGGCCAGAACCTGACAAGGGCCAAAGTAGAGGGCCCGGAGCGTGGGATTTTTGTTTTGACTTGAGGGCTGCGGGCTTCGTACACAGGTCGCAGGCTTCGAGCAAAATTGTGAAGGCGCGTCTTGACCCGTTTTTCGCGAAGTATATAGAAACAACTCCCAAGAATGGCACAGAACAAGGCGAGTAACTTGCAGTAGCTTCAACTTGTCACTATCCCGCACTCCCCTCCCAACAAGACAAAAAGATGCAAGGCGAAGAAGCACAGATACGACCAGCTTGCATCAACAATGTGTCGGTTGGATTAGACCACGCAGAGGCATGAGAATCAGCCACACACAGGGTCACAACCAGAACTATTCTCGAAACGGCGTTCGTCGATTCGTACCCACGACGCCTGAAAGGCAAAATGACACCACCATGCGAATGCAACCCGATGAGAGCCTGCCAACCAGCGTCGAGAAGCCCGCGGAGGACGTTGTTGTCAATTTCGCGATGCACATTATCCAGGAAAGTAAGGGCTGAGTTCTGCGAAAACGAATTTGCCCAAGAAGCACCCCGCAACCAAAGCCGGTAGGGTTCTAAAGCAGCAGCCAGCTTCATGGAAAAGAAACCAACCATGCATCGGGCTTTCCAAAGTGGGGTAAACGGTAAACTAATGCCCCCCACCCCCCCCCCCCCCCACAAAAAATTGAAAATAAGAAATAAATATCTGCATAACCATCCGTGACGCCCTAACCTCCTGCAAGACTCGTAAACACACAGCCCTACACCACGAAACTAAGAAACCGAAACCGAAAAAACCTTAAACCCATAAGTCTTAGATCCGGCCTGAAACTAAACGTTAAACTCTAGAAGTCCTAGACCACTAAAGCCTAGAACCTAAACCCGGATCCTGAAATCCTAAGAACCAAACCTTCGCCTGAACTCCAACACCCCCTCCTGATTTCGCCCCCAGACTGAGACCTCCACCGTCACAGTCCCACACGCCCTCCAGCGCCACAGTGAGCTGCAGCAGCCATACCCCAAACCTGAGCACGCAGGAGGTTCAGGGTTTGAGAGTTTAGGGCAAAGACCCTGAACCTGTCCTCGCTTGTGAACATCTCACTGATGGGGGTCTGGGCTGGCAACTTGAAAATCTGAGGATAAAAAAAAACTCAAAAAAGCGGCAGGCTTATGCACTGAACCATCTGAGAGTTCAACCTAGTGAAGGAAAGGCCCCAAGATCAACACGGGCTCCTTAGATCCTCCTCTGAGGCACGGCTCCCGCCGCCAGGTGTGCCACCCACTCCAACCTTCACCAAAGGTGGGGGGGGGGGGGGGCGAGGAACGCGGCATGAACGCTAAGCCCAAAAAGACCCCAAACCGATAAAGTTGAAGCCATTGTAGATCTGAATAACAGTCAGAAAGACTTCCACTGCAACCCGAGGCACCACTGCTCAACTGGTGCTCGAGGTCATCTTGGCCTTTGCAGAGTCGGGGATTCAAGGTTCTTTAGAGATTCTGAAAATTCTGGACAAGAAGAGGTCAACGAAGATCAACATCGGAGCCTAAACCCTGAACCCAGAACCCTCAACCCAGAACCCTGAACCCTAAACCCTAAACCCTGAACCCTGAACCCTAAACCCTAAACCCTAATACTATGCCCCGGCCTTGAACTTGGAAGATTTGGAGGCGGCTCGCATCCTCGCCTTGGTCCGTGACATCGGCAGGCCTCGGCTCGACTCGTAACCATAAGAAACGAAGGATGTAGGGTTTAGGGTTTAGGGTTTAGGGTTTGGGGTTTAGGTTTGGGGTTTAGGGTTGGGGGTTTAGGGTTTAGGGTTTGGGGTCTAGGGTTTGGGGGTTAGGGTTGGGGGTTTAGGGTTTAGGGTTTGGGGTTTGGGGTTTGGGGTTTAGGGGTGAGGGTTTTGGGTTTAGGGTTTGGGGTCTAGGGCTTGGGGTTTAGGGTTGGGGGTTTGGGATTTAGGGTTTGGGGTTTAGGGTTTGGGGTTTGGGGTTTGGGGTTTAGGGTTTGGAGATTTGGGTTTAGAAAGAAAAAGACAGCGCATGAATATAGGTACACTACTAAAAGCAACAACCTGCAGAATGATGATAAGCATACGACCCCTCTACAACAGTCATATGAGGAGCATTACAAAGGGTGTATAGTAAACTAAGGGTGTATAGTAAAACTACGAGTCTTGCATTTGGGTTCTGTTGAAGGCAGGGTGGAGTGCCATCGACCCAGACATGGGAAAGGCTAGAATCTGCACCCCCCCCCCCCTACCCCTCCCACTGCCTGTCATATCAGCAGACTCCAGTACTGTATAAACTCTAAACCCTAAACCCTGAACCCTAAACCCTAAACTCTGAACCCTCAACAAACCCTCTTGAGAAGGAGCTCACCGACGCTCACGGCTGCCAAGTGGCGCCACCACCACCCGCGGCCAGCATCTCAACAATGCGCTTCCCAGGACCGAGGCGAGCCTCGCGGCACACAGAAAGACCTAGCTTGTAGGGCTTGGGGTTTGGAGATTCGGGTTGAGGGTTTGGGGTTTTTGGGGTTTCGGGTTAGGGTTTAGGGTTTGGGGTTTCGGGTTAGGGTTTAGGGTTTGGGGTTTCGGGTTTCGGGTTTCGGGCTTACGCAGGTGTTGTTGCTTTCCTCTTTGTTGGGGGGGGGGGGGGGGGCAGGGGCTTGGATTTACGGTAATGTGCTTACTTGAAGGTTCCTCCCCGACCCAACCCACGCCCCCCCCCCCCTACAACTAACAATAGTGGCATCAACACCATCACCCTCACCAACATCACCCTAAACCCTAAACCCCTAACCCTAAACCCTAAACCCTAAACCCCATCCTTCCAAAATCCTACTTACCTGGGCGTTGATGACTTCGACAGCGCCATGACCAGTAGGGACGCGCAGCTGCGCCTCGGATGGTTGGGTTTAGGGTTTAGGGCTTAGGGTTTAGGGTTTAGGGTTCAGGGTTCAGGGTTCAGGGTTCAGGGTTCAGGGTTCAGGGTTCAGGGTTCAGGGTTCAAGGTTTAAGGTTTAAGGTTTAAGGCTTAGGATTTAGGGTTCATGTTACATGCTAAGGTGAGGCTTTCGGGCCTTCGGAGAGGGGACTTGGATGTAAGGGGAATGAAGGTGCAGGAGGAGTCCTCCCACTTCATCCTGTTCATGAAGCAGGTCGCCGAGTCGTGCCGGACCAACACACTTATACTTCTGCATCAACCGAATTCGATAGAGGTGGAGGCTGCGCTTGCTGGGATGGGGGGGTCAGGTGCCACAGAAAAGGTCACCCATCGTCAGAAGAAGCTCCAGACCACTTCAAGCAGCTGAGATTCTATAACCCCTAAACCCCTAAACCCCTAAACCCCTAAACCTAAACCCCTAAACCCCTAAACCCCTAAACCCCTAAACCTAAACCCCTAAACCCCTAAACCCCTAAACCCCTAAACCCCTAAACCCCTAAACCCCTAAACCCCTAAACCCCTAAACCCCCCTAAACCCCTAACCCCCTAACCCAAACCCCTAAACCCCGAAACCCCTAAACCCCTAAACCCCTAAACCCCTAAAACCCCTAAAACCCTAAACCCCTAAACCCCTAAACCCCTAAACCCTAACCCCTAACCCCTAAACCCTAAACCCCTAAAACCCCTAAACCCCTAAACCCCAAAACCCAAACCCCCTAAACCCCTAAACCCTAAACCCCTAAAAAACCCCTAAACCCCTAAAAAACCCCTAAACCCTAAACCCTAAACCCCTAAACCCCTAAACTAAAACCCTAAAAACCCCTAAAACCCCTAAACCCCCCCTAAACCCCTAACCCCAAACCCCTAAACCCCTAAACCCCTAAACCCCTAAACCCCTAAACCCCTAAACCCTAAACCCCTAAACCCCTAAACCCTAAACCCCTAAACCCCTAAACCCCAAAACCCCCAAAACCCCCAAAAAACCCCCTAAACCCCTAAACCCCTAAACCCCTAAACCCTAAACCCCTAAACCCCCTAACGAAACCCTAAACCCCTAAACCCCTAAACCCCTAAACCCCTAAACCCCTAAACCCCTAAAACCCCCCTAAACCCTAAAACCCCAAAACCCCAAAACCCCTAAACCCCTAAACCCCTAAACCCCTGAACCCCTAAACCCCTAAAGCCCCCTAAACCCTAAACCCCTAAACCCCTAAACCCCTAAACCCCTAAACCCCTAAACCCCTAAACCCCTATTCTATAAGCCCTAAACCCCTAAACCCCTAAACCCCTATTCTATAAGCCCTAAACCCCATAAACCCCTAAACCCCTCAAGCAGAACAACATGTACCGGACAACGAGGCGCACAAAGCTACGAAGAGCGATGGGATCGGCGTTGCGAGCTCGGAGGCCAGGATGCCGGCTCACCAGCTCCTTCAAGAAGGTTTCGGGTTTAGGGTTTGGGGGTTTAGGGTTTAGGGTTTAGGGTTTAGGGTTTAGGGTTTAGGGTTTTGGGTTTTGGGTTTTGGGTTTCGGGGTGGCTTGATGTTTGCAATCTCAGGCTCTAGGCTCTGTGAATGTCAAGCTTGCGCAGGAGGACGTGCGCAGAACAACATCAGCAAGCAAAGGCTTCTGGATCTTCTGAGGTGTCAAGGCTTTGTGGCATGGCTTCCTGCAACGATCTGGGACATCTGCCCCCTGACCCACCACTTCATCAATCACCGCCTGCCTAAGGCTACCCAAGGGCTTGACAATGGCCATGAGTGGCCCACCAAACCTGAAAGGAGGTTTTTTCACGAAGGTTCTTCTGCCCTGCTTCACTCCGGGACCCTCCACCAGACTTTAGGCACCTTCACCGCGCTGCGCAGCGTGGCCACGTCGATGGGTCTCTCGGTTCGCGCCAACCACATCCTCGGGTCAGTAGGCGCTCTCCGATTGAGGGGGCATGGGGCTGGGGTCACTGGGGGGGGGGGGGGGGGGGGGGGGGGGGGAAGGGGGCCCCTAAACAATTCGCCCCAGAAGCCTAAACGAGACGTCAAGTAGGATTCCGAAAACAAGCCCTCCCCAGCTTGGGGCTCTACGAGGGGGAAGCCGGGGAAAGGTTGTGCCCCCTTCAACCTCAGGTGAGCATCAGAAGAACCATGAGAATGGCGCAAGAACAAGAGGCATCGTGTGATGACAGCAGTCATAGTCACAACCCTAGACAGATCCCAGAAACAGGGGCGCGTAGTGGCTCGGCCGGAAGAAGAGGGCATACCTTCGACACTTCAGGAGGGTTCATCCCGAGCGGGCTTGAGGGACTAAGGGAGCTTTTCTGGCTCTCTGGGCTCTGTACCCCAAACCCGACACCCTAAACCACAAAACCTTCGGGTCCCTAAACGCTGAAGTTGCCCCAGTTGCTCGGCTGACGGCGCCGGAGCAGATGCGGGCTGAGCTGGGGCAGCCTCTTCACGGCTTCTCGGGGTGTCCAGGGGTTTTGAAGAGCAAGCCGGCTTTCTGCTGATAAAGTGGGGGGTTGCTTCTGGGAGGACCCTTCTCAAGATCCTTTGAAAGGAATCCCTTGTTTTTTTTCAAGCACAACACCCTTCTGGGGCTTCGGATAGGGCTTAGGCTTTTTGGGTGGTCTTGAGTTTGGCCTGTGGGTTCTACAACGGCATGTGCTTTGTGCTGCGTGGCCTTTCCTGGCCTCAAGCCTTGTCTCGCATGCCTGCAACCTCAACCTCGGAACCCTAGCAATACGAAACAGCTCTTGGCATACTGCGTCGCATTTGCTCTGGACAGCGGAACAAGACCTTGTAGGGTTCCGGGTGATGATGGTTGATCTTCTGACCGCACCCTGGGCAACCATTGGCCAACACTGCGGTTGCGGGCTTTGAGGTTCAGGGCTGAGGGCAGCATAGAGTCGAATTAGCTTGGGGAGTGGTGTTTGAGGCTCCCCCAACCGTGCCCCTTCCGAATCAACGGCCTCCCCAACGGTCCCCAAGGAGCGCCAGCTACCTCGAGGTCACCCTGCCTCTGCCGCATAAATGAAACCCAAATCTCCAAAACGGGAAGATGAGCGGGAGGGGGGGAAGGGAGGGGGGAGGGGGGGAAAGAGGAGAAGAAGGGTTAGTGGGCTTCCGAGTCCTTCACCAGGGACAGAAGGGCTCTCACGTCGGGAGCCTCTCGCACCTCGTCTCGCACGTCACAGGCTTCCGCTTCCGAGGCCCCCGAGGCTTCCGAGGCTTCCGAGGCTTCTGGGTGGCTGCTTAAGGATAGAGGGTGTTGGCTTTAGGGTTTGTCACTCATCTTAGGAGTTGTTCTTATAGTCTTCTGAATACTAGCAACATGCTGAATACTATTGGAGGTTTTGGGGTTTCGGTGCTGAAGCTTTTCCGAGAACCTCAAGCCCAAACTAGTTGCCCGTTTTGGGCCTTTGGGCCAGAACTCTGAGCTATCTTGGGTGGCCGCAGGCCTTCATGTTCAGACACCTGGGTCGTAAGGGGGGTTCTGAAGATGGTCTCTCTATAGAGCTCTCTTCCAAAAATAGCCCTAGTGTACCCTAAACCCTGAACCCTAAACCCTGAACCCTAAACCCTAACCCTAAACCCCAAAACCGAAACCCTAAACCCCAAACCCTAAACCCTAAACAACCATAGCCAAGTGGCCTTCACGGCGCTCACCGCCTTTCCGAGGCCCTGAAAGGCCCCGGTGAGCCAGCCAGCCTCAAACCAGGCAGCAAAGTTGTGAGTCGGGGGAAACGAATTGGAAAGCAGGACAGCCCCCCCCCTCCCCAAGCCCTAGATCCGAACCGGATTTCGGAATTGACTCTCTGCCCGATCGCTCGTTTCAAGCTGCTTCAACTTAGGGCTTGAGCTGTTCAGGGATTCGAGACTGGTCACCAACAAAAGAGGCCCGGGCACTCTACGGGGTTCACGGGCCCTCTACGGGCCTGCGGGCCCTGGGGTTTGTCTCGCGTTGTTGTGGAGTTGTTGTTCCCATGCATTTAGGGAATGTGGGAATCAAGCTTTAAGGTTCAAGGTTCGTCCAGAACCCGAAACTGACCGGTGCTTTATGGAGGGAAAAGAACCACCCCTCGGTCATCACTCATCAACAGCGTCCAGCGTCCGACTCGAAGACCCCAAGCACTCAAACCACAAGCCCCAGATTCTCAACCCTTAACCCTTGGCCCTCATGACCTAATGCTGCACCCTGCATCGCTCAGGGCTTAGGGATGAGGGCTTTGGAAGTGTCACATTACGTCTTTGATCCTCAAAGCCTCAACCTTCTCTTTGCAGCAACTCTGCCCGAAGGCTATCGAGCCCTGTCAGAGGGTCGTCAACGCCGACCACGGGAAGGATCTGCCTGTTCATGTGCTCGGAGAAACCATGCGGGGACGCCAGGTGCTTCGAGCCCTACACGTAGCTGCTCTAGATAAGCATGGGTGCAGCCTTCAAAAAAGACCGAGTGGACGCAAGATCTGTCTGCATCGGAACGCTCGCACAGTAGAAACTCACCTGCCAAGTTGTTGACAACCTTTCACAACGATTCCTAAACCATAAACCCTAAACCCTGAACACACAAAACCGGAACCCAGAAGCCCTTCAAGGTGTTCCCCCAAGAACGTGCCGAAGCAGCTGGATCAACTCGAAGGCTTGGTTCTCCAAAGGCCTTGTCTTGGGTTTGGGGTTTAGGTTTTAGGGTTTAGGGTTTAGGGCTCAGGGCTGAGGGCTTAGGGCTTAGGGCTTAGGGTTTAGGGTTTAGGGTAGCTGTACACTAACCCCCCTCCCCCCCCCACCCCTTATGTCAGCAAGGCTACTCCAAAGCCCTGAACCCGCAACCTGAAATCCAGCTGTGGACCAGCACCTGTCCATTTCCGACATATCCCCGGGCCGTCGTTTCGCAAAATGGCAGCCTAAGGCCAAAGATGACCATAAAAGGAAAAAGTCTAGAAGCACATGAAATCTTTCGACAGTGAAACCCGAAGCGGGTGATGCCTGCGCATCACGTTCGCAGCTTGTCAGCAAGAAGACGCGCTGAATCCCCCGAGACTTCAGAACTTCAAGAACAGAACTAAGCTCCATAATCCTTGAAGCCTGTAAACCCCCAAACCCCCCAAAACCCCTACCAGAAATGAGAAAGACGTCAACCCCCACTGTCGAGGCCAAGAGCCCTGAAACCCTAAAACCTCCAAGATTCTAAACCAAAACAAGTCCCTAAACCCTGAAATCCTAAACCCTGATCCCTAAACCCTGATCCCTAAACCCTGAACCCCACAACGAGAACCCCAGACTCCCAAAACCAAACCCCAAAGCCCCGAGACCCCAAAAAACATCTAAAACCCGAAGACCCTCAACCCAACAGCCCCCAGCCCTAAAACCCTGAGCCTCCAAACACCAAACCGAAGTGCCGAAACTAAAAACAAAAGAACAAAAACAATACCCAAACAAAACAACTGATACTTAAAGCCCGAAAACCTCCTCCCGCCGACAAGGCTCCCAAACCCCAAAGCCCCAACCCTGAGGCCCAACAGCTGAACAGACTTAGGGATTAGGGTTTGGGGTGTAGGGTTTAGGGTTTTAAGGGTTTTAAGGGTTTTAAGGGTTTTAAGGGTTTAAAGGGACCTTTAAAGGGTTTAAAGGGTTTAAAGGGTTTTAAGGGTTTAAAGGGTTTAAAGGGTTTAGGGTTTAGAGCTCTCAGCCCCCCTTCCCCCCTAAACAACAGCCCGGAGCGGCGAGAGTGTGCCGGCCCCGGCGCTTCCCTCGCCTTTCACCGCCGCGCCCCCGGGGCGGAAGTTCTGAAGCGCACGCTCCTTTTGGGCTTTGAGGTTCTTTTTGTTTTGAGGGTTTAGGGTTTAGGGTTTAGGGTTAGGGTTCAGGGTTTACGGTTTAGGGTTTAGGGTTTAGGGTTTAGGGTTTGGGCTTTAGGGTTTAGGGTTTAGGGTTTAGGGTTTAGGGTTTAGGGTTTAGGGTTTAGGGTTTAGGGTTTAGGGTTTAGGGCCTCGTTGCTTCTGAGGTTCGCTTTGTGCTGCTGTGTTTGAAGCTTTGCGCTGGACTTCTAAGGGCTTTAGGGTCTGGGGTTTTCGGGGATTCGGGGTTAAGGCTTTACGGCTCAGGCGTTCAAGAGGCTTTGGGACTTCAAGCTGAGGATCTGGGGCTGAAGGCTCAAGAGGCTTTGAGACGAGGCTCTTCGCTGAAAAGGGTCGGGAGCTACTTCATGCTCATCCTGCTCGTCAAGCAGCCTTTCCTAGTTGTGATCTCCCAAGCCCACGATCCATCCTAACCCCTAAGCCAACACCCGGTGGCCTTGCCTGCCCGGACCCCTCTACCGGCAACACGCCAGGCGGCCGAATCGGATCCGGAGAACACCTTGAGCAGCCAGGAGAAATCAAAAACCCTAAACCCTAAACCCTAAACCCGGGGGGGGGGGGGGGCAAATTCTCGTCGAGACCCTTCGAAAGAAAGCCTGGAAAGCTGAACGAGGTCGAAGCCCGGGTCCGGCTAAGAGCTCGACCACTGCCAGCTTCCGGTTTCTTGGAGCAAGGGGGGGGTTTCCCCAAAAATAGGGTCCCCGGCGTAACCTTTGTGGGGGGGTTCCCAGAATAAGGATTAATGCATTTGGGGTAGGTTAGGGTCTTGGCAAATGCCCAAAACGTAAGATCAAGCAGAAGCGGCGGACTCCGTCGCACCTGACCTTGTACGGTGCACTTCCACGCCACATGACCAGCTTGCGCTTGGAAGCCCTGACCCCAAAAAGAGACCCCAACGCAGAACAGCACGTCATACAGAGTGCTGACATACCACCCACCCAAGCACAGAAGCCCATCACAATATTATAAAACTAAAGGGTATACTGGCCATGGTCTGTAAGTACAAGTTGAAACTCTCATAGTTCCACTTCTGCCTCCCCACGACAACAACTCAAACTCCCCTCCATCCCCAAGCAGCCGAAACAGTCGAAACCCCCACCCTGCGCTGCCATCTCCCAACATTCATACGCGAGCGGCCACTTCTGCTGTCTTCTTCGACACGAACTTCCTTCGTCTTGCTTCTTCTATGGAGGGGGAAGGAAGGAAGCAGGAGCCCAGAGCAAAAGCCAGGAAGTCGTGGTGTTGAGTTCTGGGCTTGCGAGGCCTCCAAGTACCAATATATCTATCCTTCAGCAATCGGAGTTGCCCCTTGGGCTCTTGAAACCGTAAACCTCCAAAGCATGCAAGTACCAACTACCAGGGACCGCCAGGAACAGATTCAGGACTGCCGTTTTTGCTCAAAACATCGTCTGACTCTGATATGTCTTTCTTGAAGCAAAGGCAGGCTGCGGCTAGGGCTGGAAAGAGCCTAGGTGTGATGAAGAAGGGCAGGATCGAGGGATTCTGATTTCTGAGGGCTTTCCGGACGCCAGGTGGCGTCCGAACCGGCGACGCAGCCGAAGTGTCGGCGGTCTCGAAGGCCGCCATCTCATGCCTTTTTGGACTGTTTCCGACGTTTTGAACGCTTCTGACGTTTAGGGCCCCAGGGATTGCCACAATGAGGGCGCTGTGTTCTCGGAAGAGAATAGATGGCACAGGGTCTGCGAGCCTTTTCGAACCCAGAAGCAGGTGGGAGCCTTCAGGTTTCGGTTTTTGGGGAGCACACAAGACCACGACAAACACAAACCCTGAAACCCTGAAACACTGAAACCCTGAAACCCTGAAACCCTGAAACCCTGAAACCCTGAAACCCTGAAACTGCTAAGCACAGACCGCTCGTTGCCTTCACCCTAAACCTGCCAGACCTTCCTGTGTACCAGCGCCCAATATAGTGGAAGACCACCTAAAGAGCGATCCCCAACGCCAACTGCGCGCCCAAGCTGCACAGCGAAGGCTGAGCTGACTTGCTCGAAGGCCAATGAAAGAGCACGGACCTGTGCGGTTTACTTCAGGGTTTAGGGCTTAGGTTAGAGGGGATCCCGTAGACAGGCGAATCCAGGCGAAAGCCGTAAGATTTCCCAACCCTACATGAATTCCTGAGGCCCGGAACCCTCTTCATGCAAAAAGCCCTGAATTTCAAAGCCAGACAAACACGAAACCCCAACCCCGACACTCCCACTCCAAACCCAGGATGCTAACCCTACACACCAAAACCCAACCCCGAACCGCAAACCCTATGCCCTGAAACCCTTTACCTTGAACCCAAAACTCCATGCCCTAACCCCGAGAAGCCCTAAACCTGATCCACCCCTCCTGTGGACCGGACCTCCTCTGAATCATCTCCCAAGACAAGCCTTCGTCTGCTGGAGAAAGGTTTTGGGCTGAGGCTTCAGGGGTTTTTGTTCAGGGCCATGCGCGCCCCGGGAACGCGCGCCTGGGCGCCGGCTTCAGGGTTTTAGGGTTTTGGGCTTAAGTCTTGCTATGTCTATGGACTCAAGGGCCGAGCTTTGACAGTTCAGCCGTGCAGGAATTTTCCACCTGCCCTCAGCTAAAGTTCGGGTTTAGGTTCCAGCTTCTTTTCAACTTCAACCCTCAGAACACGTTTCAGGCCTGCAATCTCTGCGTGCGTGGTGATCTCCGCAGGAGAACTGGAGGGTCCATAATGTGGGGAACTGACCAGACAACCCTCCTTCGAACACCCCCTCCGGCCTCACCACGGCCGCCCCGAAACCGTCGCGGAAGCTCTTGCACACTTCGTAGTGTATCCTGGGTTGGGGCTTCATCACGGTGCGGTGTTGGGGGTGACTCGGAGTGACTTGACCCTTCCTTCCACATAAGTGGCATCCGCAGACCAGGCCCGCACCGGAAGCCCTTATAGGCCCTAGACCCGAAGCCATTGCGAGAGGCACCACCTGAAATCCCGAACCCAGGAAAACAGCGGCTTTGCCGCGTCTGGGCATTCAAGAGCTGAGACTTCCTGGGGGGATCTAGGGCGCTATTCCGTTGATGAATCATGGCCGACTCTTTGGGCTCAGAAGCCCTGTAACGCGTAGGGCGACCCCTAAGGGGACTACGTTTGGTCAGAGCAGGCCTTTCAAAGAAGGCCTGGAGTTCAAGGCTTTTGGGGTGCGAAGGCTTGGGGTGAAAGAATCCCTAAGCTCTAAACCCTGAACCTCCCTCTGAAACCCTTAACACTGACAGCCGAGGTTGCTGTGTGCCGACACCAAGCCAGAAGACCTCGCAAGAGGGCACTCTGATTTAGGATTCCCAGGGTTGCTTGGGTTTTCGGGGGGTCCGGAGACGCATGAACTCTACCCCATAAATCCCACGGGACCTTTCAAACCCGAATGTTACGTTTGACTCTCAAACTCCGAAACCCTGAACCTGTACAAGTTCTCATGGCAAAGAACGAGAGCTCTTCATTTTGCGAAGTACCTGCCCTGCTGGGACCGCGGCCACAGGCCACGCTACCAGTCGATGGCGACGCGCAGCCGCCGCAACGCCGGTGCTGGTCAACCTGAGCGACTTGAGGGCTTCGGGCTCAAATTTCAGGAGTTCGGAGTTCTCGCGACCAAAAGGGCTTGGGGCTTAGGGTTTTCGGGTTTCGGGCTTAGGGTTTCGGGTTTAGGGTTTAGGGGCTCAATTTCAAGAGTTCGGAGTTTTCGCGACCTAGGGTGTATAGCGTTCTAGCTTCACAGGGCCAGGTACGAGCAGGAGCTCTCAAGCTTTCAGGCCTCTGGGGCTTCCGGTTCCAAGCCTTTTTTCCTTCAGGACTGGGGGCATCCAAGCAGCTGGTGTCAGTCCAAACGTGCAAATAAAATCAAAAAACATCAGCAAGTATGGGTATACATAGACAATTACAAGTATATATATATATATACATATATATATGTAGACATATGCTCTGCTCTACTGTACCCAATATGCACATGTGTCTATCTATGATAGGATCATAAAGCCCCGCAAGGCCACGGCTTGCCTTTCCATGGGCAAGCCCTTGACTGTGCGTATCGTCCGCATTCTAAGGGTTTTGGGTTTCGGGTTTAGGGTTTAGGGTTTAGGGTTTCGGGGTGGGTATAGCATACACTTACAGAGAATCATGACCAAGCAGCAGAAGCCGGAACCAGCGTGCGGGAAGAAGATGCAGCGTTAGTATGAAGCCCATCCTGTCGCCCTAAACCCTGAACCCTAAACCATGAACCTTATACCCCTGTGTGTGCTTCTACAGAGGTCCCCCGCACCTCAAACAGCTCTGAGCCTTTTATGTCTACAACCCCCAACACCCCCCACCCCCCACCCTCCGTCGTTCTGGTTTAGGGCTTAAGGTTTAGGGTTCAGGGTTTAGGGTTTAGGATTTAGGGTTTAGGATTTAGGGTTTAGGGTTCAGGGTTTAGGGTTTGGGGTTTAGGGCTTAGGGCTTAGGGCTTAGGGCCCAAGAACCATTGTCAGCCCCAATCAACTCCAATCAACACCTCGCAGGCCTGCAGTGCTACCCTGAAACTATGGTGGTTGATAGGGCTAACCCTGACTACCACAGCAATCTGGTCAAACCCTAAACCCTAAACCCTAAACCCTAAACAGCCTAACAGCCCTGGCTCCTCGTCATGGGAAGAGAGTTCAAGAATGCCTCGGGGGCGCTGTGTTTGCTTCTGGCGTTTTCGGCATTAAAGCCACAACCTCACTCTCAAGTCTGAAGGCAAAAAAACTTGTTCAGGGCAGGGCCGTAATTCTGTGCGAACCTCGCCTCAAGGCATCTCAAAAGGGGTTCAGGGTTCAGGAGCCAAGGGCTCTTGAGCCCTAACACCTCAACCCTAAACGCTAAACTCTAAGTCCCAAACCCCAATCCCCCAAACCCGAAACCCCAAACCCGAAATCCTAAACCCTAAACCCTAAACCCCCAAACCCGAAACCCCAAAGCTGCGCAAGTTGCGCCCACGCGGACGCTGCTGTGCGAGAGCTGGGCCATGGCGAGCCAGGAGTACGCCATGCCAAGGGATCGGAGGAGGAGCCTGGGATCTTACGATTGGGGTGTAGGGTTTAGGGTCTGGGGTTTAGGGTTTAGGTTTAGGGTTCAGGGTTCGCCAGCGCAGCTCGCGACCTGGGACGGGTTTGGGGCTTAGGGCTTAGTGCCTTTCCGAAGATGTTGTTGTGCTTAAGGCTGAAACGAGCTATCCATCTTGCTGCCGGTACATCAGCCGATCGCAAGCAGTCCACCGAACACCCTGAACTTGTTTGAGGTCCGGTCTTCTTCGGGACTGAGGGCCTAAACCCTTTCTAACCACAAATGGAAAAATTTTACCCTCAACCCGAAAAGCCCTGAAGAAAACCAAAATTCTTCATATCAAAACCAAAACCCTAAACCCGAAACCCTCAAAACCCTCAAAACCCCATACCCGCAACCCCCCAAACCCTAAACCCTAAACAATACCCAAGAGGCCATGGAGTCGAGGTAGCGCCAACCCACTGGGACACACGTTGTGGGCTGAGCAGCCGCCGAAGTCCAACCCCGACCTTCGCAAACTGGGATGTTTTCGGGTGGGGTTTAGGGTTGGGTAAGGGGCGTAACGGAAACCAAAAGGGAGTGTAACGGAAACCAACCCGAAAACACAACAGCAACCAAACAGAAATGTAACGGAAACTACGCCCCAAGACCTGGAAACAATACGCAGGTGCAACGGAAACCGGACACACCTGCGACGGAAACCGAAAAGAGATGTAACAGAAACCACGGAAAACTAAACCCAAAACCCTGCACAGAAACTAGACTCGAAACCGCAGACCCTAAACTCCTCAACCCTCAACCACAATGAGGGCTGGGTACCCCATCCTTTCTCCGCCTTTCATCTCTCTGTATGGACAGTTGGTTTCGGTTACGTCCCGCACTTGTTTCCGTAACGGTCCCAGGTTGGTTTCGGTTACACCCTCCTGTTGTTTCTGTTTCGGTTTCGGGGAGATAGTTTCCGTTACAACCCGCCAGTTTCCGTAACAGATTTTACTCTGTAGGCTTTAGGCTTTAGGGTTTAGGGTTTAGGGTTTAGGGGGGGGCGGGGGTGGGGGCGGGGTGGGTGGGGGGGGGGCCGGGGCGGGCGGGGTGGGGGGCCTTTGGGGAGGGGTTTAGGGTACAGGGTTTGCACTTGAGGGCTGTTTGGGGCATGTCCAGGGCTTGGCAGCGTCTCGGGCATCATACCGCAGTTCAAGAATGAAAGCCTTCACGCGGCTTGGTCCGGGGGCTGTGTGCTGCCAGTGGCCGCACATTTTGCGCAGACAGCGTGACCTGGCCCTCGGTGGTGGAGGCACATAGCTTTGCTGCGTTCGATTGACTTGGGGAGGGCCACACACGGACTTCCCATCTGTTGCGATGGCAGTGTTTCGCGACAGACACTGTGCAATGGCAGTGTTCGTACTGACGCCGGGGCTTTTGTATGGCAGGGTGTCTCCATGCAAAAATCTTGACGAGGGCTGGCCCTGCGATGGTCCTTCACGACCCCGTTCCCCAGCTTCCTTATCCCACCTTTGTCACTTTGTCATAGCCGGCATCCTGAATCCTCATTCCGGGATACTGAAGACAAGGGTCCACCTGACTATATCCTTCAGTCACCTTGATGCGAACCCGAAGTTCATTGCGACAGCCTACATCCGACATGGCACCGCAAGTGCCCTCTTCAGTTCGACAACTTACGAAGATTGGGCATCTTCGCATGCCTGGCATCTTCAGATGATGGGCAGCCAGTCAGTTTGCGGGTGTCGATAGACGAAAGCAAGGAGATCGTTGAATGTATGAATGCACTCGGGCACTGTGCGTGTGTAGAGCATGTACCTTTTGTTCTGCCTCACTTGCCTCATCGTCTAGTGAGTCTAGTCGTCTAGACTAAGATTTGTTCTTGTGCGGGCCCCGTTTCCCCATCCATCTTCAAGATTCATCGTGGCAGGTATCCGATGCCAGTGAGACTTATTGGATACTTATTGGAATGTCTAGTTGTTTCCTCTTCGCCTGCGTGCAGGCTAATGGGACCAGGCCTTATCACCTACCTGCACCTCAAATATGGCATCGAAATGCCCCAAACAGTTTGCCAGGAAACGAAAAGTCTAATGCGGCGATCATGCGTTCGTGTCCGCGTCTGTGTGCTTCTCTAATCTTCTGTGCATGTCGGTGTGTGGTTGTCGGCCCGGGATACAGGAAGCAGCGGAGACACCTGCATCATCATCTGTGTACCCTAAACCCTAAACCCTAAACCCTGAACCCTCAACCCTGAACCCTAAACTGTCGGGGGAGCAACTCGAAAGACGGGCGCAAGCCCCTCAGTGCTGCCGCGAGGCGGCCACTTCTCCACCAACGGCGATGGCCAAGGCAGCCATGCCGCACAGCGCGTGCTGGCAGCACACATCCTTTTCGCAAGGGTCTACGATTCTGCCGAGTCTTTGGGACGGTCCTCCGAGCTCATAGGCGTTTGGAGTCGGTGCTGCGACGCTGAAGTGTCAAGGGATCAGATTCAAAGATTCAGGGTTCATCGCTCGGGTGCTGTCGGATGTCAGAATTGACCGCTCTCAAAAGCAGAACAGCTGTGAACGCTTGGGCGGTAAGTACTCAAAACCACCGCGAAACATGCAGCAGAGCGAGATCTTGTTGGGCGTACGTGTACAGGCACTTCCACACAGGCGGACCCTGGTCACATGGCGAAACTTCCATACCATGACCATGACGACACTCACCCTATCCCTAAACCTAAACCCTAAACCCTAAACCCAAAACCTAAACCCTACACCCTAACACCGATTGCCTGGACTCTCTGGCGCAGATGCGCCTTGGCTGCCTTGGCCTGTCCACGCCCCTCACTCCCCAAACCCTAGTCCAAGATCTGGATTTAGGCTTTAGGGTTTAGGGTCTAGGGTTTAGGGGTTAGGGGTTTAGGGGTTTAGGGGTTTAGGGTTTAGATTCTCTCTCCTCAAACATGAACAAGGCTAAATGTACACTGAGGAGATGTCAGCTCGGCGACTGCACCCTGAATTTGGGGAAAGTTGGTCACCAAGGCCCCAGCAGGTTCCATTCCAACTCGTATGTACGCAAACCGTTCACCGAATGCCCAGACAAGCCCTCAAAAGCCCTAACCGTTAAGATCCGCACTTACTTACATGCAGGCTTCAAGCAGGCTCGTTAACAGGACCCACCCAATCGATTCAGGCATGGACGCCAAAGTTAAGTTATGGATGAAAAAAGTGTGGAGTCCTACTGGTTCTTAGTTGAGAAGTAGGGAATTGGCGTCCCTAAATGATTGAGGCGTTAAAAAGTAGACACCTGGTTCCTTAAATTCCTGCTAAGAACTTGTGGGAAGTGCAAGAACACGGAACAAGACCCCTGTGCACACCCCAGACTTTGTGGGCTGATAAGTTGCCTCCTAAATGACCACGCTCCTTCACTTGAGAGCTGTCGCGAACCCAATAGCCTTTCACTAAGGAACGGTCCATCAAATACTGCCGTGTCAGGAATATCTGTTGTGCCCTTCACAGCACATTGTACCTACTTGGGCCTCGAGAAGTGTGTTCGGTCAACACTGCATGTTTACCTGCTTTCGCGACAGGCAACACGACAATTCAGCAGCGAAATCTCTTCACAGGGATGAACCTAGGGAAACTCTTGACCCATGCAACAGGAGACATGACAGCTCGCAACCTCTTTGCTGGAACCCTACACTTAGCTTATGGAACACGTCAAGTCATCATACCCTGCAAAACCTAAAGCTGAACGGTCTTGTTGGGTGCTACTTGCAGTTGAACTTTGGGTCAAATCGTACCTAGTACGCAATCGGCCAAGCCCATACCCAAACCATAAACCTCAGGCCTGAACACCCGACGGCCCTAAACGCTAACCCCTAAACCCCCAGCCCAGCAACTCGTGAGCTGACGTTGGCCAAGCCTGTTGCAGAAGTGATTGCGCTTCCCAGCGCTTCTCAAGGACCTGGCCACGCGTTGGGGGGATTTGGGGTTTTGGGCTTCAGGGTGTAGGGGTTAGGGCTTCAAGCTGAAGCGCGCTTGGGGTGTGGGATTCAGGGCCCAGGGTTTAGGGTTGAGGGTGCCGTGTAGTTCAGCTTCACAGAGTAAGCTTGATCACATCGTTCCAATCAAGGCTGCCCACCCCCACCCCACCATGAAGCCGAGGCCCCAACCCGAGTGATCCATAATCGAGGGACACCGAAGCCCTGTTGACCCTCTTGGCGTGTTCAAGGGGTTTAGGGTTTAGGGTTTAGGGTTTAGGGTTTAGGGCTTAGGGCTTAGGGCTTAGGGTTTAGGGTTTTTTGGCTTTCTGGGACAAAACTGGAAAGTCGGGGTTTGGGTTTTAAGTCGCATAACGTTCCGAACCCAAGCCCTGGGTAGTCTGACTAGGGGTAGGGCTTGCAGGGCCTCAGGCGAAGCCCGAAACCAGAAACCCAACGCCCAAGACGGGTCTGCCCAGGCCTGAAGATGCACCTTGCCCTCAGGTCGCGCAGCAAATTGAAGGTTTAGGTGGCTTTAGGGGTTAAAAACCCAAGACCCCCAACACTCAAACTGAAACCCTAAACCCTAAACCCTCGGTAGACAATGAAGCAAAGTCGATTCGCGCCAGCAGCAGCTCCAGGTTTGAGAGGGGTTCTGGGCTTTTGGGGCTTGCCGCCGCGTGACGGTGGGATTCCGCGGCAGCTCCGGTAGCAGCTGCAGATAGCTCCGGATTGGAAGCAGCTCCCTCCCTCGGCCTGGGGTACTTGGTGTCTTTGTATTGTCTCTTCTTTTTGGGGAAGGTGCTGCAATTTGGCTCATATGCAATACCAGTCCTGCAGATTCCCGGCCTCTGCCCTACTACACTTCCACTCTTGACCACAAAATGCCAAAACACCTCAACACCTGAAACCCTTTAAAACCCCAAACACCTGAAACCCTTTAACACCCCAAACCCCCTGAAGCCCTAAACCCCCCCTGAAGCCCTGGAGCCTAACGCGCAAACCAACAAGGCCACACTTCTCCCGGGCTGCGAATGGCATTTGCGGCCGCGGCTAACCTGAAATGGTCAGCTGGATGCTCAGAGTTTAGGGTTTAGGGTTTAGGGTTTTGGGCTTAGAAGGGTTTAGGGTCTAGGGTCTAGGGTCTAGGGTCTAGGGTTTAGGGTTTAGGGTTTAGGGTTTAGGGTTCAGGGCAACCCTTGTTTATAGGGACTCTCGGGTTCTCGCTTTGTTTGGTGACAACAAGGCATGGGTTTTTGGGGGGTGGAAGGAAAGATGCAGCGGTTCGGCTGTGAAGCACTTTCGTGGGCCTGTGTATGATCCACGGAAGAATTTCGGTTTCGGTTTTCGGTCTAGGGTCTAGGGTCTAGGGTCTAGGGCTTTCGGATGCACGGGCGATGGCTTCACTCATCAAAGTGTCAAGCATCGTCTGCCCTTTTGAGCTGAAGTGGCCCGGAAGACATTCGGAGGCAGCTGGCATCGATCGACACGAAAGCACAAAGGCCGCTCTTGTCCTGCGAAGCTTGTGGTCTTCGTTTCAGATTCCGAAGTCGCAAGCAACCTAGGGTTCACAGCTCTTGCGCAGGGGATGGTCTTCTTGAGATGCAGTCTCAAGCAGGGGCAGGCTGGGGTATTCTTTCAGGGGTCACGGATCGAGTCACAGACTTCCACCCGACTACCCGAAGTACGTGCCCTATATCTGCCGGACGCCCGAAACAAGGCCCGGGGATGTGCAGCTTTTGGGCCTTGGTTTGGTGATCAGGAACTCGAAGCCCCTGAGCCCCGAACCCTAAACTCGAACGTCATGGGCTCAGGGTGTTCAAACCGCAGGACACCAATAGTTGGTGCCCCTTTTGGGGTATCGTAAGAACTTAGTTCTAAGGAGGACCTCGACGGTTTTGGTAACGCGTCCGATCCTCAGACAGTTCCAAGAAACCCCGAGACCCTCAAAAGGGGCCTAACTCCCAGGGATCCTGCTTTGCAGCCTAAGCCTCGAGTGGTTTTAGGGTGTAGGGCTGTAGGGTTTCGAAAGGCGTGAGGCCTTTGCTGGCTTAGTGGCCTTTGGTGTATCAAGGGTTTTGTGGCTTTGTGGTTCTAGGGCTTCTCGGGCTTCTCGTACTGGAGGGAAGCCCGTCAGTCCTCGACAACGCAGGCCTCTTTGATGCCCACCTTTCTTCGTGCTTCTTTGGGCCTTCATCTAGAACCCACAAATACAGAGTTAAGAGCAATGTCCCACCGACTTGACGATCTGCCAAGCACCTACTAAGCTACGACAGAGGACCTGCCTGGAGCCCTAAACCCTCAACCCCAAACCCTAAACCCGAAACCCCAAACCCTAAACCCCAAAACACCAACCCTGAAATCGTAAACCCTTACCCCCTATGTGCTCGGCATGAAGAGGTGAAGCTTGGTCCCAAGAAAGCCCCCTTCCTTTAAGAACCCAATCCAGGCTTAGGATTTAGGGCTTAGGGTTTAGGGGTTAGGGGTTAGGGTGTAGGGTTTAGGGTTTAGGGTTTAGAGTTTCGGTATTCTTGGGTTGCTTTGGCCTGGGGCTTAGGCCCCAGGGGGGCTCAGCTTAAACGGGCTTGTCATCATGAGAACCTACAGCCCTACATCCCGGACCCTGTCCAGGAATCTTCAGTTCTTTTTCTGAAGTCGCCAGCCTCCTCTGGCATGCATAGGACTTGCAGGTTACCCCTCCGACTGCCAGATCAGAAAAGGACCCGAAACCCTAAGACTCTCAACGAATCTAGACCTCCCCCACGTACTCCTCAAGATGGTGCAACACGCCCCCACTTTGGTTACACTTAAAGCCTTAAAGCCCTCGTTAACGGTTTTTCCGAACCGCAGTTTCAGCCCCGTCCGCTTGAGATCCACTCATGCAGAACCAAAGTGCAGTGTCTTGCAGCGCACTCTCCATAACCGCCAGTTCGACCCATTGACCTGCGACCAGAAATGGCAGGTTGTGGGCAGAAGCTTGGGGGTTGGCAGGTTTCGGGTGTCCAGGGCAAAATTGGTTCATGACACATCGGCTGCTAGGAGCAAAACGTAGCACAACGTCACCGGGGAAGTATCCCCGAGCGGAGCACTCAGGCGTCTTATTGCCTGTAGCAATACTTGTGCGAGGAATATGATGAGAAGTGCTAGTTAGTTCCGTTTGTATGCTTGCGACTGTTACTATGTTACAAGTATTACTCTGCTTTTCACCATTGTTACCATTTGTTTACTGCTGTTGCTTATTACCATTATCACCTGGCGTATGGCGGGCTACGGCTATGCTCACGTAGTTTGATGGCTCATTGCTGCTGCTGCTGCTGCTGCTGCTGCTGCTGCTGCTGCTGCTGCTGCTGCTGCTGCTGCTGCTGCTGCTGCTGCTGCTGCTACGACGACGACGACGACGACGACGACGACGACGCCGGCGACGACGACGACGACGACGACGACGACGACGACGACGACGACGACGACGACGACTACTACTACTACTACTACTACTACTACTACTACTACTACTACTACTCTTACTCTGTGCATTCGTTGTATTCTTATTCTGGCAATGCTTAGTATTATTGTTATTCTTACAGTTACTATTCTTACTATTCTTACTATTCTTACTATTCTTACTATTCTTACTATTCTTACTATTCTTACTATTCTTACTATTCTTATTATTCTTACTACTCTTGCTATTCTTACTATTCTTACTATTCTTACTATTCTTACTATTCTTACTATTCTTACTATTCTTACTATTCTTACTATTCTTACTATTCTTACTATTCTTACTATTCTTACTATTCTTACTATTCTTACTATTCTTAGTATTCTTAGTATTCTTAGTATTCCTAATATTCTTACTATTCTTACTATTCTTACTATTCTTACTATTCTTACTATTCTTACTATTCTTACTATTCTTACTATTCTTACTACCGTGACTGCTATTACTGGTAGTGCTGCTATTACCGTTCTTGCTATATTTACCGCTACTTTGCACAAGGCAATGGAGCCTCCCCGCTTGGCTTTGTGATCCGCGCGGGAGTGGTAAATCATTCCACCTTTGAGGCAGGGAGCTGTTGCATTTCTTTACCCAACACCCAAAACCCCAAAACCTTAAAACCCTAAAACCCTAATTAAGAGTTTAGTATTTTTAGGGTTTGGGGTTGAGGGCTGAGGGCTTAGGGTTTGGGATTTGATCTCTGACCTGAGCCCTCATACCCTAAAAGCCCTGAAACGCTTACCGCGGAATCCTGACTCGATACGCCGGTAGTCTCTTTCGGCACCTACAGGGTTCAATGCTTGCGGAACCATGTGAAACTTGGGGTTCTTTGGGTTGATGGTTCCGAGTTTCGAGCTTACACCCCGAGGATCCTTCATCCACACGAGCCACAAGAGAGGTGCCAGCCGAGGCTCCACCTGGTACTACCAGGACCTTGTCACGCGTGCGGTAGTAACCTGAAGAAGGCTGCAAGGCTTCAAGGAATGGAAACCCACAAAGCAGAGCCTGCGGGGATTCGATGTCCCTCCCTCTGTGGCCAGAGATCCCTACCACGAAACATCTACACGCCATGGTGTCCCGCACTGCGGTGAAGAATCCTCACCCCCCCCCCCCAGCAAAGAGGCATTGCCGTCAACACATTGCCTCTGACATGGAAAAAACGAGACTCCTAAAGCAAGACACCGAAAGGCCTTCAACAGGGGTGGTTGCGGGTCGGGCATAGAGGCGCATGACCAAAAGGATACATATCTTGGGCCAGACCTTACTGCTGCTTAGTCGAATAAATGGAGGGTATAGGTACTACGATGGGGAATATACATTTTGAAGGAAGAATATATGGATCTACTACTCAACTGCGGTCAGCGCTCTACATCTTGATCTCGTTCTGGATCCCTGTGATAACACACCTCCTCCTCTATTTAGATCAACCCCAGAAGGGGACACATCGCGAACTGCAAGCCCATGTCACCAAAGCAAGACCTGAAGCAGTGTTGCTTAGCATCCCGGCGGCGGTGGCCATCAATGGAGACGAAACTGGCTTCAGTAATGGTGGCGTCCACATAGCCTATGGCCCAGAAGTGTCGGGTTCGTTTAGTCTCCTTCAGTAGCCGGAAAAGCGAGTAGCGTTGATTACATCAATAGCAGCTTCAGCAGCATGCAAAGTTCGCATGAGGCCTGTGGAGAGTACGTCCCCATACCTTGCTCAAATCCACCCTACGATCGCACCACGAAAACCCTGCACCCTAACGCCTCGCGAGGTTTAGCATCGGGAGTCTGGCAGAAAGTTTCTTCCGGAACTCTGAAAGCATCAAAGCCGTACACAGTGCGAAGCCCTGCATACACCCCATGCAGCACGCTTCAACCTTCGAAACCCTGCATGGCAGGCAGAGCCATCGGTGCTTGGCGCCCATCTAACCCCTAAACCCCAAACCCTAAGCCATAAACCCCAAACCACAAACCCCAAACCCTAAACCTCGAACCCTGAACCCTGAACCCTGCACCCTGAACCCCCAAAAACCTCAAACCCCGAACCCTGAACCCTGCACCCTGAACCCCCAAAAACCTCAAACCCCGAACCCTAAACCCTGCACCCTGAACCCCCAAAAGCCAAGTCGGCAAACCCCCCGCCCTGCCTGGAATCACAGGATGGCCGCGGAGAAAGAGCTCCCCGACTTCACCCTCGGGCACCGGCATCATCCTCAGGCGGGGTTTGGGGTTTTGGGGTTTAGGGGTTAGGGGTTTGGGGTTTGGGGTTTTAGGGTTTAGGGTTTGGGGTTTGGGGTTTAGGGGTTAGGGGTTTGGGGTTTGGGGGTTTTAGGGTTTGGGTGTTTGGGGTTTGGGGCTCCTTTGGACATCCTTGGGGCATTCTTGGGCTCCTTTGGGCGCTCCGGGCGAGTTGGGCAGTCAGCGTTGCAAGCCAGAAGCTTTCAAAGGGCAGCTTCGAAGCGAAACGGAAATCTAATAATTTGGAAGGCACGGGCTCTCTACGCCTCAGAGCCACTGCTTGGGCCCGAATTTTTCGCACCAAAAAAGACATCTTACAAGTGTCAACCCGACTGAACCTCTCGTGCAAGGGCCTGTTTAATTCGAGTAGGTGTTGCTGTAGGCTCCTTCGATTGCTCTACTCTGTTTGAGCCGCTCAATCCCCGAAACCCTAAACTGAAGACCGGCCCCCTCCGGACCCGTGTACGCGAAGGTCGGCATGCGAGCCGTAGGGCTCGAGGCATGAAGGGTTTGAAAGAGCAAAAAATGTGCATTTTTGCCCCCAGGATGCCCCCAGAGGCATCTCTCCCAAGTGCAGATGACACAAACAAGGACTTTTTGATTCAAAACCGGCCGTCCACATGACTGAAAAAGGTACTTTTTTGGCTTCCAAACTTCCCGTGCCTTTCGAAGAATCACAGGGCCGCTACGCCGCATAAACGTTCCCCAGGCCTGCAAAGGCCTTCCCGGCAGTCTTCCACAGGAAGGAAGGGGATTGCAGGGGCCTCTTATGCCACAAAAAACAAAAAAAAAAAACGGCCGCATACGGCCGCCCCACCCGCATAAGCTTTCCCCAGGCTCTCAGGCTTTCCTGCAAGCTGACAGTATGACAAAAACCCACAAAGTGGAGTCTAGTCAACCCTGCCGCTTTTGCCGGCACCAGCCTGAGCCAGGCAATACACCCTGAAGATCTACGAAAGCCCACACCGAGTGGAGTCCCGTCGAGCCTGCTGCTTTTGCCGACGCTAACTTGAGACACTCCAAACGCCTTGCCAAGCCATTGAAGGCACGAGGAGTGAAGAGCCAGCCAACATTTGAAAAAGGCTGGCTTGTCAAAACCATAGATCCCCCCTTGCAAGGGGGGTTGGGGGGGTAGATCACCCTAAACCCATCAAGGTTTTAATTTGGGTGGGCGGGTGGACACTTCAGCTAAGAAGCCGGGCCACAATAAAGAAAGGTGGTGGTCCGAGGGTATTACAGAGAACGCCCCCTAAACCCTGAACCCTAACCCTAAAAAAATAAAATAAAATAAACCCTAAACCCAAAGCCCTCAACCCTAAACCCTAAACCCCAAACCCTAAACCCTAAACCCGTAAGTTTTCCCAAAAGCGTCGCATCGTCCAGGACCAGGTGATCGACCCAAGGCCCGGCCGGCCGAAGCAGGGTACCACCTCCTGATCTCAGGCTTTTCGGTTTGGGGTTTGGGGTTTAGGGTTTAGGGTCTAGGGTTTAGGGTTTAGGGTTTAGGGTTTAGGGTTTAGGGTTTAGGGTTTAGGGTTTAGGGTTTAGGGTTTAGGGTTTAGGGTGTAGCGTTTAGGGTTTCGGGTTTAGGGTCTAGGAAGCAATCCTCCTACGAAGACAAGGAATCAGAAGTATGAGAAGTAGCAAAAAGCCGTGACTGTGATCTGGGCAACATCGATAGAAACCGCAATAGAGCAATAGTCACGGTAATGCTTAAACAATGCCTGCACAAATGGCCCTACTTGTTTTTAGACTCCTTTGATTAGATTTTGTCACGTAGGGGCCCGCACGAACCTTAGAGCCCCTTTGAACCTAGAAGATGAAAGTCGAGCACGGGGGATTTGGAGCTTGAGGGTTCGGGCTCAGGGCTCTCCCATACCCTAAACCCTAAACCCTAAACCCTAAACCCTAAACCCGAAACCCTAAACCCTAAACCCGAAACCCTAAACCCTAAACCCGAAACCCTAAACCCTGAACCCTAAACCCTTCCTCCCAAGCCAGCAGCTGAGACCCCCCCCCCCTGAACCTTCTTCTGGGATGCTGCTAAGGAAATTGCTCAAGTTGTTTCTTGCCATAATGAAAGACACCATCGTATTTAGCATATGTTATGCATTCTATGTCTATATATACATATATATGTATGAGAACTGAGTCAGCTCTGAACAGCAACCAATCCTTTTGTTGGGACCCGAAATTTCAGGTTGAACCCATTCTTGGGATTCAAGGGAGCCGTGACATCACTCGCCACTGCTGACATACATCCCCCGCTGGCAAGCCATCGCAAGCTGCTCCTGCTGCTGCTCCTGCTGCTGCTGCTCCTGCTGCTGCTGCTCCTGCTGCTGCTGCTCCTGCTGCTGCTGCTCCTGCTCCTCCTGCTGCTGCTGCTGCTGCTGCTGCTGCTGCTGCTGCTGCTGCTGCTGCTGCTGCTGCTGCTGCTGCTGGAGTGGTCTAGGCTACGACTCCGACCCTTCCGTCCAAGGGGCGGTCGCCACCGGACTTTTCGGTCGGGATCCCAGTAACAGCCAGCCAGAACCTTAAGTTTCGGATTTAGGGCTCGGGGTCGACGGCCGACCTTTACAAGGAACCTTGGATCATTCTGGACGGGACGGGGGCCTCTCTGACAGCGGGTTCCTTGGTGAATGCCTTCTGTGCCCAGCTTCCGTATCAAAAGTGCCGCTTGATTTCTCCTGAGCCACACTCCTGTACTCTTCAAAACTTAGTTCGAAACCGTAAGCCCTAAACCCTAAACCCTAAACCCGGAACTCGAACTAAGGGCGGAGAAAACACTGGCAGTGAGCAACCTATGGTTACTGTAGTTGTGGCCAGCCCTCAAGCCGTCATTGAACACGTGACCAAGAACCTAAAGCGCAAAATCACCCACTCATCCTCTTCAGAAACCCCAAGCCCCTTCTTAGACGCTCTTTCACGCAAGTCTCAAACTTGAACCCTAAACCCCAAACCCCTACACCTTAAACCATTCCAGCTGCAGCTCTGGGGCTCGGTGGCCCCCATGACTTCCATAATCAATGCCGGGTGATCTCAGGGCTTTGGGAGCTTGGTTTTGAGGGTTTTGGGTTTAGGGTTTAGGGTTTAGGGTTTAGGGTTTAGGGTTGACAGGAAGGGGTTTGGGAGTTCAGGGCTTCGGGTTGAGGGTTGATGGTTTGGGTTTCATGTACTCGTTTCTCATAAGGCTGCCACGCGCTGCCGACGTGCTTGCAGAACATATGGAGAAGACAAGGAGAGAGAGAGAGAGAGAGAGAGAGAGAGAGAGAGAGGGAGAGAGAGAGAGAACACGCGTTGGTGCAGTGCAGCGCGCAGAGGCAACCACACTTGGGGCCTTTCTTCATGTTTGGGACAGGACTGGAACAATCCCAATCGCTGTCCGGTGTCGGGGTTTCGAGTGCACGTTGATGACTGGAGCCTTCACCTACAAGGAGAGCGCCCTCCAGAAATCTCATTCATGCGAAGAGCGCCAGGTCCCCCAACATCCTCCAAAACTCTAAAACCCCCAAGAACCCCTCACCCCAGCCCGCAAGACAGGCTAAGCTTCTCCAGAGTTTTAAAACCAAACTTTCCAAAATAGGGGTGTGGGGTTAGGGGTTTGGGACTTGGGGTACCCTTAACGAGGACAAGACTACTTGGGGGCCTAGTAAGGGTACCCCTCTTTGGGGAACTGCTCACCTACCCACATGTTACCGAACCCTCCGTCCGCCGAAAGTATCTCCACCCCCGCATGGAGTGCAGCATGAATACACTGTAGTAAGTCACCCTGACAGGAATTTGGGCTCTGGGGACAGGGTTCACAGGGTTTTCGGGTTCAGGGTCGTCCAGGAGGAGGTGCACGAGGCACCTAAACCCTGAGCCCTCTACACAACATAAGGAGGGAACCCGAGAATCTATCCCGTCTTTGCAAGCTGGCCTCGCCAGCGATTGGCCTGAAGGGTTCGGTTTGGTTTTAGCGTCTTGGGTCTTATGTTGAGCTTGTCGCGAGGCATGGGTGCGTAGGCTTCTTAAGGAAAGGGATGCCCATGTCACGTACGACCCTCAAGTTGCAGAAGACTTGCGTTGTGAAAGCTTTCGAGGCAGCTGGACATCCCATTCAGACAGCGAGCCGAACATCTTCGTGACTTCTTTGGTCGCGAGGTGGCTGGTTATGGCTGGTCTGGTTGGCAGTATGAGATTAAATTATCCCAATCATGTTTGGGCAACACTTATTGCTGCTGCGCTCGATCCTGGCAAAACGCCTGACAGGCAGAGAAAAGCGCCCGGTGGATTCCCGATTTTCTTTCCCCAGTCTGAATCTTGTTCCCTCCTTCTCCACATGCTCTCCCTCTCTTCATCGATCCTCATGTCATGTCGCGAATTCAGCAACTTCGATGCTAAGGAGGCTTAGAGGCAAGTGTCGGAAAACTCCTAGAAAAAGTTGAGTCTGCGGCTGGGACTCCTTGAGCCTCCAATGCCTGAGCTCCGCACCAAAGACCCCGGAAACCGTTCGCCCCAGGTCACGACCTCAAGACGGTATTCGAAGCTGAGGGTTTTGGGGCTTATGGGGTTTATGGGGGTTTACGCCGTTTACGGGGTATACGTTTACAGGGTTTTCGGGCTTAGTCAGGCTTCAGGGGTTTATGGCTTTGGGGTGTGAGGCTTTAGAGCTGTTTGGGGCTTTACTGCAGCCTCGACTCTACCAGCAAAACGCCCTGGCCGTCTGTGCTCCCATGTCCATCAATTGGGGCGGGGGGGGAACTCCAAAAACAAAAATACTTATTACCTGAGTTCATAAAACCAGCACTATGGCGTTTCGTGGAGGGGGGGGGGACCATAAGGGGCACCCCTATTTGATTGAACACCCAACCGACTTGAAGAGATACGTGGCGAAAGTCCCCATGCGCTTCAGGAACCGACCCGCCGCGTGGCTCGAAGCACTGTGCATCAGGGTCTTTTTGGTTTCGGGCTTGGCGGTACCATGAGGGCGGTGCCAGACGGACCCACGGGAGCTCTTTGCAAGGGTCCTGACAAGACCCGGGCTTCATGGCTTCTACTGTACTCTTGGTGTCGGATTCGGGGTTTCGGTTTACAGGGGTTTGCAGGATTTCTAAAACCGAAACAATCAAGTCCGAAATGTCCGAGAGATGTGGTCAAGGAATTGGTGGTGAGGAGTACAACTGTTATCGCGTCTTGGGTTTAAGCCCTTTAGGTTGCTCGCGAACCCGAAGCCAGGGGATATCCCTGAACCACCACAAAACGGCGTCCTCAGCCAAGAGCCTCAACTGCTCGGGAGTCATGCTTGCAACATCCACGCGCTCGGATACCACCTGGCTGGGGAAGCAGCATTCAAAGCCCAAAACGCGAATCGGTTCCAGCATGCCTTTTCAAGACCTCCCCTCTCCAGGCACGTCCGATGCAGGGGCGCCTGGACTTGGGGCCTTGCGGGTTCCATTTGGGGGCTCTCCTCAGAGACCAAAAACCACCGGAGAAAGCGGAAGCCTTAAACTCTCAACCCAGAGGCAAGAGGTGTTTTGATCGAACGGACATTGCTACCAAGACATTCGCCGACAACAATGGACAGGGACAATTAGCGTCGATCCAAACAGCCTACTTGGAGGTTCATGGTACTTACTAACCAATTATAACTGAACTTATAACCCTACTTATAATTCCCCTAAAGGGCCTTATAGGGATTATCCCACGTATAAGTAGGGTTATAAGTACAGTTATAATTGGTTAGTAAGTACCATGAACCTTCAAGTACTGCCCAGTCACATTCTTTTGGCACTTGAACCCGGGAATCTGCGAAGTCCTGTCAAATCGAAAACCATGCTACCCCCGCCCCTCCTCAGTCCCCAACAGCGTTTTGACATGAACAGGATTGAAAGCTCGAAGTCTGAGACCTTACCTTACCATACCCAGGGGCCACGATCCTCTGAAGAACCCCCGGCAATGTGAGCAACTGGCAGTAACTGAAACTACTGAATCGCCACTCGGTACCAAAAAAACAAAAAACGATGTGCGAGCGCTGAATCAGCCTCCAATCCATCAGGGTTCAGCCAAGAATTAAATCGCAATGGTTCTCTGGCAAATGAGAGCCCGCCCAGAGCGCACGAGGGTGTGACATCAGACATACTTGGAGGTTCATGGTACTTATTAACCAATTATAGCTGTACTCATAAACTGTACTTATAAGCCCATAATTGGTTAACAAGCACCATGAACCTCCAAGTAGTCAGTACAGTGTAGTGGCGGGGGAGATCGGTCTCCGAAATTGAACAAAGCAACATCCCACGTGCCAAGCTCTAAACAAAAACCACACTTTGAATTTCGCAAATCGTCCACAAAGCCCTAAGCACAAAATGTGTGTTGAAGATAATTGCGTGGCGTAGGGCTCGGGCGGTTGGGGCTTCAGATGAGGCTTGAGCATGATCCTTGCTAGGGCCCCTAAGCGCGCCTTCTGAATCGCATTCTTGATTCTTAGTCTGTGAACCCTTGGCGCAAGCAATCCGGGAGATCTTCACACGTCGCCCTAAGACCCAAGACTGCTTCTGCAACGTGTCCGAGCCACCAAACGCTGTACCTCCGTTGGATCTGCCGTGGTGGTGACCACCGCACAGCCGGCGAAGGCCAGAGTCATGCTGAGCCTACGCTAAAGGTCGAGGCAGAAAGGAACCCCATTTTGGTGTCCAGATTTACATAAGGGGGGAAAAAGAACCCGTTTTTGTGTCCAGATTTCCATAAGGGGGCAAGCCGGGAGACGCGATCTTTGAGGTTGAACTTCCATCAGGTCCGTTGCCAGATTGGGAAGCTTCTGTCTACCACACCCACGAGCCAGATGCTTGTTTTTGGGGGGAGGGAGGGGGGCTCAGATGCTGGTACGTCTTGCTCAAGACTGCTCATCGGTGAGAACAGTGAGCAGCTTTGGAACAACTCTGAAACCCAAGCAGCGTGTGAAGCCTCAGTCTTGAAACGCTCTACAAATTGCTCCGAGTCGCTGCCCTACACTCGACGCGGCCCAGTAGTTGCGCCTGGGTGCAACAGGTTCTAGTGATTCTCGTGGAAATGGATGAAGTTATGTTGCTTAGTGCTACTAGTACTCATCTCGCATCGTCCGGTTGTTCTGACGAGCACACAGAGTTCTATAATGAGGCTGCGCCAGGAGTCCAGCAGCAGAATAGCGAATCGGTTTACAAATCTCTGCATGTTTTAGGCCCCAAGAATCCTGACTGGACGGGGGTGGAGGCAAACATCGGCCCGAACATCATTCTCCAAATTGCATCCACTGCTGCACCTACGGGCTGCGCTAGGTTTGCACGAGATGTAGCCCTGAACCCGATGTAGAAACAGCCTGAAGTCCTGAACCCTAACTAACATCCCAAAACCCCGCAACCCCCAACAAATGCCAAGAAAGCAGTCTGCCAGACAGATGCCCGATACCCCCAGATTCGAATCTTGTGGTGGGTTTTGGGCAGTTTCGGTGGGACTTAGGGTTCACACAGGTTACCCCTCTTCACTCAATTCACTGAAAGTGCTAGTCCAAGGCACAGCTGCTGCAACACGCGTGGCTGACGGCCCTGACGCTGCTTGATTTGGGAATTAGGAAGCTGGGTTGGCAGAGGCACATCGTTTCCTGCACGTGCTTTTCTCGACTCAAACAACGTCTGTCCCAAAGACCAGAGGAGTCTCTTACACCGAGACGCCCCGCTCACACAGGCCCCTCTCCCTCTTGCCTCCTAATTGGGATTCACCTACGTGTCTTTCTAACTCACAACTTGTCGGGTCTCCTAAGAACTCACCGTTGAAGCATGGGCTCCGGGCTCCGGGATCCAGGGAATCCAGGCTTCAGCTGTTTTGTTCAAGCTGTCAACCCTGGTTGTCTGCTCCTCCCGAATACGGTACTCTCGGTTTCCAAAAGAGGGCCCTCTCCATGACAGAGTGAGCCCTCTGACTCTGACCCCAATCCTCCCTTCACACAACCTTGTACTTCGGCCCACCCCGGGCCGTGACACTCTCTAAGTGCTGGGACCCCCATGACCTCAAGGCGCCGACGGATGTCGAAACAGTCGGGATAGTGTCCTGAAGCTTGAAAGGCTTTTAGGGCCTCGGGTCCCTAATGAAGTTTTGAGGGTCAAGACACTGGCTGAGTTCCCTGAAGCCTGAACTTAGGCCAAGTTCAATGAAACAACGGACTTTCAAGGCCTTAGGGTCGAGGGTTTAGCCGGCACTATGCGACATTCACAGGCAGCATGAAATTTTGGTTGACGACGGTGAAGCTGTTGACACCATGGATTTGAAAAGCCACTGACGCCGTGAAACCGGTCACGCCGTGGATTCCGGTGATGCCGTTGACGCCAGTGACGCGGGGAGTATGGGTGATACGCCGTGAAGCCGCTGAAGCCTCTTTGAAGCCTTTGAAGTTGAAGTCATTGACGCCGTCACGTCTTCGCATCTTCGCGCGGAACGCGTTTTCACATCCTCGCCTCAAAATTACGCGCACGTGCGGACATCAATGCGAAACCCTGAACCCTCATCCTCCACATCTGCACCCCTGAAGCAGCAATGCTCTCCGGAAACCATGGCCTGCATTGAGGGCTTAGGGATCCTAGACCCAAAGCTCATACACGGCAGGTGTCGCACATCAGTCAGGACAGGCGCGTGCGACACTTTGGCAATCTTCAGCTGACGGCCTAGGCAGCACAAATGCAGCTTCACTTGACTAGCTCGGCGCAGCTCCGTCCCGAAACCTACTTAAACCCTTTAAAGGGTGCGAAGGCACAAGAACCACCATGTCCTACTGTTCGCAACCCAAGGCAATAGTGCAGAAGGTTCATAGGGTTTTCGTGAGAGAGGAAGGGATTGGAGTTTGGAACAATTTATAGGGGAGGAAGAACTAATCTGCAACTCAAGATCACCGGCACGATCCAAAAGAGACCCGAAATCTCAGACCTCTACCCCAAGAGCCATGCCCGTACTCGAACGCTTGCTGCAGGGATATATGTAGGATACATAGAGGCGCTCATTCTCATACCCTACTCAGGACCACCACTCTGAACTGCCCATGAATGAACCTTCAGGTGGACCTCCACCTGCCCTAATCCTCGCGAAAGTCTGGCCCCTTCACTATGATTGCCTTCGAGCGGCTCCCGCCTGTGCACATGAGGCAGAAAATGCCTCAACACGGAGTCTAGACGGCTGGGTTGGGGGGTTTGGGGCTAGGGGTCCAAACCTTCCGCTGTCTGATTTCAAGTGGCGCTCTGCAGGGTCTTCGCTCGCTTCGCTCTGCAGATTCGCCTGATCCAGCGCCGGGCCTGCATGTTCGGTCGAGACCCTAGATCCCTGGGCCTTGTGTTGCGTCGACAAATGCCAGGTTTTGTGTGGGCTTGAACTGCATCTTGCATCTCCGGTCAGGCAACACAAATCTGAGCCCTGAACTCTCTGTGGTGGAAGGGTTTGGGGCATTCGTACATCGGGGCGAGGCCTTGCCCCTACGGAATATTCACACTTGGGAGCCTGAGTCGAGAGGCGACTCTTCGAGGGAGATCCAATCCAGACCATCCTCGGGAATTTCAAGTCAGGGGAAGGCCAGGTGGCGATGTGGGGGCCCCCATTTTTTGGACTGCAACTCCTTTTTTTTTAGGGGGTCCCTGTGATCATTCGCCCCCCGGCCCCCCCGGCATATCTGGGGCACCTCGAAGAGACCCCTCTCAAAACTCCAGGGGTTCGTCCTGTCGGGTTCAAGGGGCGCCAAGGCTTGGCATGGATCGGGGAGAGAAGCCGGCTTGGTGACTGAAAAGCTGCCACAGCCAAGTCGCGCTGGGAGCCGTTGCCATTCGCTCTGAGGTGTCGGCAACCTTGCACCGCCAAAACAATGGGTCCTTTGGGTCAGGGGGCTCCCAACAGCCCAAGGTAGTAAAGGGGCCTTTGGCCCAGAGGGAGCTCCCAAAAATTGATTAGGCAGTAGATGCTAGTGCACTGCTGCATCAGGAGCACGACCAAGGCTGGGCGCAGCGTCTCCAAGAGGTAGCCTCAACGTAGCTGCTGGCATTGGAGGGGGAGGGGGTTGGCTCTAAATTAGGGCTTCTTCTTGTAAAAGGGGGGATACCGAATTGAATGCAGACCTCTGTCAGAGTTTGGGACAGCTTTGCAGGAACTCTGTGCTGATGAAGGTTGGTTCAGTGGTTGGCCACCCCGCCGTGAGGGCTGCAAGCTTCCGTGCATCTGATGATCAGGCAAGGCTCTCCCAAGACTTGCTTGCTACAAGCATGAGCACGCGCAGCCCAAGGTCCACAACAAAAAGATCATCCCCACCATCTCAACAAGGAGGGCAGCGGTTGCGCTCATCTTCGGCCTTCTTATCCGGAAGGTCGGTACCTCAAACTCGCAAATGAGTTGCCAGGGAGTTGGTCCGTGGGCTCTACATGTCAATCAGCTTCGGGCACTGTATGTTGAGCGTAAACGATCGACACACACAGGCGCACTAGGTCGGAGATCGCTTCATATAAGTACATCCTAGCCGGGGCTTCCCCCAGTCTCTTGAGTTGACGGACATCTGTGGCATTGGTTATCCTCAAGTTCTTCGAATCCCGTTCACGGGTCTTCGCCCAAACACCACATGAGCTTATGGAACGAGGAAGCCTCACACGCGACACGAAGATGCTCGAGTTCCACAGGGTCCGTGACAGGAGGCTGAGAAGAGGGCCGGCAAAGAAGAAGGTCCAGAAAGGAGAGTGAAGGGTTTGCTAGGGGCTACATGGATGAGGTTGATGTTGGGTTTATGCTGGGCCTATTGAGGGCTTCCAAATTAGCATGGCTTCAAATCTTCTGGCTTCAGGTTTGCAGTGTGCCCTCGCACCATGCCTTTGGCGACACTTGCACTTCGTCTACACAGTTCAGGACAAGGTTCCCTCAAACCAATGGGCTGGGCACTTGTGGATACATGGCCGTTCAGGCTTATGATTTCAGTGGCTCCCAAATGCCATCGCAGGGGCTGAGCAAGACGAAGGGTCTGGAACAGCGAGCGCACGCCAAGCAGAGTGGCAAGAAGTCGCGATGTGTCCTGGGATCGGCTCAACGTCGGGTTTGGGCCTTGACGGGCTTAGAGGGATTTTGGGGTTTTAGCCGATGCATGTATCCTTTAACAAACGACGCAAATCGGCCTTGGGAGACATACTGCCTCTCGTCATTAATGCAGCACCTGCTATCCATGCGTGTAGGTGGGCTTCCACCCTTATGGCAAGCCTTATGGGTCTGAACCTGCCCCCCCTGTCGTCCTGTCGACGAAGAGAGCAACGCAGCCGTCAAGAAGGGACCTGCAGGCTCTGCAGCCACCGTTTCGAGTGTGCAGCAAAGGTCGCGGGCTTTCATGGAATATGTACCGTCTTCAGGGCTCTCACCCTCGATGTAGCGCTCCGCCTCAGGCTGAAGCCGCAGAAGCGTCAGCACTGCTGGGCACTGCGATGGACGTGGGCGACAAATTATGCCGCAGACGCGGGGCCGGCGAACCCCATAGCCCACAAAACTCCCACACACTGTACCCTAAACCCTTCGAGCCCACACTGAAACTTGAAGCCACGCTGCTGCGCAAAGTGCGCCGCCAAGCCGGCTGCCAAAATGCGACTCCGAGCCACCAAACCTGGAGCCATCGGATTAGGGATTGGGGACATTTAGGGACTGTGGATTGAGGATCAGGGGTTAAGGATTCGGAGTTAACATGAATTGAAAATTGGGGATGAGGATTCGTTCTATGCCAAGTGAAAAACAATCACAAACAATCGGTCGTGTGTGACCTGCCGTGTCTTTTGCGAACAGACGCACCCAAAGCCCCGACCGTGGAACCTTAAACCTTGTACTTCTGTACACAATGTACACTCCTTCCTTTGTCATATGCGGTGCCTCGCCCTGGAATGGGGCCAACCAGCACACGGCTTTCAGCAGAATACTTCACTTCGATACCTCCTTTGAGTTGAAAAGCCTATGGAAACACTCTGTGTGTGTGTGTGTTGCTGCACGTGCGCGTGGGCGTGGGCGTGGGCGTGGGCGCCCACGTGCACGTGCGTGTGCGCGTGCGCGTGCGCCTGCGCCTGCGCCTGCGCCTGCGCGTGCGTGTGGGTGTGCGTGTGCGGGTGTGCGTGTGCGGGCGCGTGTGCGTGCGCGTGTGCATGTGCGTGTGCGCGTTTTGTTTGCTTGGAAACGTGGTTTCGCAAACATGATCCTTTCTTGAAAGAACAACGAGCATAGCAACGATCCAATGATTGTAGACATTGAAGCTGCCAAAGAAAACAATCAGAAAAGTCCCAACGCACGATTCGCATAGACGTTTTAAACATCACATAAAGTATTGGGGTCGAATCAACATTCCGAATACATGTCAACTTTTTTCAAACCATTGTGAATTAGAACATGTCAGTGAGAATTCTCATCGCATTTCAAGGCCTGCTAAAGATGGAAAATGTAGTTCAACTTGACTGCTGCTCATACGATGGAAAAACATAAACACAAGAAGTCATGGTTTGGCTAACGTCATATCAACACTTCATCTTTTTTCACGCATTCGCCATGAAGTCTGTTTCGCAAGGTAGGGCTTCGATTCATGTCCAACCTTCATGTGTTTCAGTGCTTCCCTGAACACAAGCTTGCCTTACCGAAGGCTCTCAGGCTTGAGTTTGCGCAAGTCTGGAACTGAGTCTGCCTACGTTTCGTGGGGGTTCGTAGAAGACTTCGGGATCATCTTGGAGAGCTTGGATTTTGGATCCAAGTGACTTGAACCTGTCCCGTGGCCCAAGATGTTGGCGACATGCAATACGTGGGTCTCTCGGCCCCAAAGACGAATGGCCTTTGACCACGACCAGCTAACCCCATCTCCAACATTGTCAAGTCAAATCCCAATACCTGGAACAAATTGAAGAGACCTGAAACCTTACAATGAGACCTCAAGTCCCAATGCTGTAGAGCCAGAGGGTTTTTGGGAGTCTTGTTTTGGGGGAAAGTTTAGGATGTAGGGTTTAGGGTGTAGGTTTTTGAGGGTAAGGTGACCGAAAACGGATATGCAGAAAGCAAAAGGCTGAAAACAAAAAGAACATCCTAAAATAGTTCGTATTCCGCAAACCCTGGAGAACTGTTGGCTTAAGGAGGAAGTAAGCCTTACTGCGCTTCAAAGGCCTGAGCACCTTCAACCAACAAACCACATCCGAAGCATCGCGCGTGGGCGCTCGGCCTTCGTAGGTCAGCTCGTAAAACCCAGGGGCGCGGATCCTCGTGCGGGTTGGTGTTCGAAGTCGCTGAGCATGATGTGGCATGGCTACGAATCCACATGCAACTCGCCAAGCAGAACTCGCAACATTGCGAGCCATCTGCAGGATGGTGGCCAGCTACGAAATTTAAAATACCAAACAGTCACGTGTTGCGTACACCTTCACATGGAAGTCCAGCCACGAGCTCCAACCCCATGAACTCACACGGTCGAGCAGCGCAAGCGCTTGTGGCGTCGCGTTCGCCTTCAAGCGGCGGTGGGATTCCTGTACCACCTAAACTAAAGGGTTTACGACTTGGAGTTTAGGGAAGCCCCATGGACCACTTTTCAGCAACCCCGGCTGGCCGACGAAGGCCTGGCGGTCGTAGGCCTCCTGCACAGTTGTGGGCCCAGACCTTGGTCCCCAAACCGAAACTCTGACATGTTCAAAACGCTAGAACGGAAACAACAGTTCAAAGCAAAGTGTCGTCTGAGTTTTTTTGGCAAGCGGCAACGGCTGCAAGCACCGCATGCTTAAGCAGCATAAGCCAGGGAAACCCCCGAGCCAAAGGGCTACAGCTAACAGGCTCGAGTCTGGTTATTATGTTTAGGTTCGGAAGTAAATGCATGGTGCAATTGCATGCCAAACACTGCAATCGCCCGGTGAATCTTGAATGCAAATTGGCAAACTTCACAGGCCATTCGACCCCCCCCCCCCGCACCAGACAAACATCAAATCCGAGGCACACTTTGTGGGTAGCTAAATCTCACTGACAGGTCGAGTAGGCAGCTACTTCTAACCACATGCATTTTTCATGCCGTGAACTGCCTCAGTCTGTTTTGTTTCCCGAAGGGTTGCCAAGTTGGATTGCTACCTTCCATCCCGGTCAGGGCCGACCTGCCCCATAAGGATTAAAACTTCAGTTGAAACACCGAGGTGGGGTGGTGGAGGTGAACCATATGACTGCTGGGCAATGGACATGAAACATGGGTGAAGACTCCAATGCTACACATGTTCGTATCACATCCGGCATTCATGTTGCGAATTCCCAATTTTTTGTGTCCCAAAGGGCTGGAGCATAGTCCAAGTTGAAAGCTGGGAGGAAAAAACTTTGCAGCCCACTTGAAGAGGAAAATGGCACCAAAGGTCAATTTTCTCTTTGAACAATGCGTCGCTGCAAGGATTTTCAACGAGTACATCGCACACATTCAGCTCATCCGCAACAAAAGGGTTGCTCGGATTGGCTGCACAAAGAACAGCCGAGGTCGGAGAACTGCCTTTTCATAAAAAATGATGCGCCAAGCGAACGAAAGCGGTCAAGCGTTCGAAAGCGTTCGCTCATTCTGGCTCACGGTTTGACGACGCCCAAGTTGTACTTGGGGAGTCCACATATTGAATCGTTTTTGAAGCATTGTTGAGCCACTACCACCCCTAACCCCCTCGGCCCTGTTGACGAGGCTATCAGCAGGTTGTAAAATTTCCCCATCTAGTTTGTAATCAAGGTGGGCCAGGGCGTGCGACACCGATTGTTTACATGGCGGCAGAGGAAACGACAATAAAAATCTGCCCCAGGGCGGAAACTAGTGCTCACATCTTGCAAGAGGGGTCCTTGAGGGCAACTGTACGCAGATGTGCCCGATGCTTTAGGGCGCGCGTAACGCAGGGGACTCGCCACAACGCGCGTGACGCAATATTTGGCGGAGTTGCCGGAGAGAGCATGGCCTCAGATTTGGGTATTCTCCTACAACCCCCAAATGCGTTTTCTGGGATTGGCTATTGTTGTGACTCTCCGCCGTTTGGCTTCTCTCTGCCTTTCAACATCAAGCATGTCCGGCACCTCCAAGCGGAGCCGCCTATTTTTCCTATAGGCCGGACTCTTTGGCGCCCGTGGCAAATGAACATTTCCGCTCTCAACTCCCTGAAGGTGCAGCTGTGCCAAAGCTTGCTCGAAGGCTTCTTTAGTTGGCGTAACAACAAAGGTTAGTTGCCCATCTGCTTGTACTTCGCTGGGAATGGGGGATCCGAACTTCCCGCTGACTAGCTCCATCAAATCAGCCATTGCTATTTACGCATCTTCCATGAAAGGAGGAACAGCACTTTCGTGCCTTACATACACTCCATCGTGCACCCATAAAAAAGATCCTGCACAATGAGGCAGCATCGACGTGATTCCTTTTCGCATAACATGACTCTCTGTAGCCTCAAACGCGAATGTGACCCAGTTGCGCTCGTTGACACGTTCGTCAGGAAGCCCCCTTCAAGAAGGGGGGTTTCCGAATTCCTCAAGCCCCCTTCGAGAAGGGGGGGGGGGCTTCCGAATTTTCTCAAGCCCCCTTCGAGAAGGGGGGGGGGCTTCCGAGTTTCCTCAAGCCCCCTTGGAGGTTCCGAATTTTCTCAAGCCCCCTTCGAGAATTTTTCTCAAGCCCCCCTTCAAGCCCGTTCTGAAGCCTCCTTGAATTCGAATTTGAGGACTCATCGTCCCCCCCCCCACCCCCCCCACCCACCCCCCAAGCAGGCCCGGAAGCTTCTATTCTTCTCTGCTTCCACAGGCTTCGAGGGACAACAAGAAATTAAAGGGGTGGAATTTGAATAATTTTCCTCTTCTTTTCGAGCCCCCCTTCTCGAAGAAAGCTTGAGGAAATTCGGAAGCCCCCCCTTCTCGAAGGGGGCTGGAGAAAATTCCGAAGAAGCCCCCAACTTCGCAGGACGACAAAGAAACGATGGGGGGTTGGAATAGAATAATTCTCTACTCTTCCCTTCTTCTGAAGGCTTCGAAGAACAAGAAACTAAGGGGGTAGAATTTAGAATACTTCTCTACTCTTCTCTTCTTCTACAGGTTTCGAAAAAGCTTCGAAGGACAACAAGAATCTAAGGGGCTGGAACTTAAAGTCCTTCTCTTCTCTTCTCTTCTTCTATGGGCTTCGAAGAACAAAAACAAAAAAACTCAGGGGGTGGAATTCTCCCCTCCTCTAACAACAAGAAACTAAAGGGGTGGAATTTAACATAATTCTACACTCTTCTCTTCTTCGACATGCTTCGAGGAAGCTTCGAAGGACAACAAGAAACTAAGGGTGTGGAATTTAACACCATTCTCGTCTCCTCTCTTCTTCTACTTGGATTTTTTGCCTAGCGGCAAAATGGGGGGCGCGAAGCAGTCTCCCGCTTTGTTTACTGGGAAACCTTTCACTCGGAAGCTGGAACAAATCTGAAGTTTCAACCCAAACCCCAAACTCTGAAACCCCAACACTACCACGTCCACTTTTACGACGACGATGACTTAGACTGCGACTACGACCAGTACTACGACTACCACTACCAGTATTACTGCTGCTGCTGCGACGAACACTGCTACTACTACTACTGCTACTACTACTGCTACTGCTACTACTACTACTACTACTACTACTACTACTACTACTACTACTACTACTACTACTACTACTACTACTACTACTACTACGACGACTACTACTACGACTACGACTACGACTACTACTACTACGACTACTACTACTACTACTACTACTACTACTACTACTACTACTACTACTACTACTACTACTACTACTACTACTACTACTACCTACTACCTACTACCTACTACGACCTACTACCTACTACTACTACTACTACTACTACTACTACTACTACTACTACTACTACTACTACTACTACTACTACTACTACTACTACTATACTACTACGACGAATACGACTACGACTACGACTACGACGACGACGACGACGACGACTACTTACTACTACTACTACTACTACTACTACTACTACTACGCTACTACTACTACGACTACTGACTACTACTGACTACTACTTACTACTACTTACTACTACTACTACTACTACTACTACTACTACTACTACTACTACTACTACTACTACTACTACTACTACTACTACTACTACTACTACTACTACTACTACTACTACTACTACTACTACTACTACTACTACTACTACTACTACTACTACTACTACTACTACTACTACTACTACTACTACTACTACTACTACTACTACTACTACTACTACTACTACTACTACTACTACTACTACTACTACTACTACTACTACTACTACTACTACTACTACTACTACTACTACTACTACTACTACTACTACTACTACTCCTACTACTACTACTACTGCTACTACGACTACTACTACTACGAGAACTGCTACGACGACGACGACGACTGCTACTACGACGACGACTACTACTGTTCTACGACTGTTTGTTCCACTACGATTACCACTACTACTGAAAGCGCCTGTGTTTGTGTGATAAGGGCTTGCTTTGGATCAAAATTTAACATATTGAAAATCTTAAAAAACATTAGAAAAAACGCGGTGTTCAAAAAAAAACAGAATGTATTTTGTGGAAGTCATAAGTCATTTTTTTTCTTCCACTGCTTCTTCGACGCAACAGCGCCCCAGTAAGCTAGAGCAATGAGATTCAAAGAGAGATGAGACGGCGCACCTACCATCAAACTAACATCAAACGAAAGTGCAAAGACATGGGAGTCATAAGTTATGAGTCATAAGTCATGTCATAGTGAATCATAAGTCATTGAGTCATGACTCATGTCCACGGCCACCACCACCCACGCGTCGCCGTCGCAGTCTGCAATTGGGTCGTCGCAGCCCAAAGCCAAGACTTCAAACTTAGTCCATTTTTTTTCTGCTGCTTGACTTAACGCGCATTTTTCCTGTTTGCACCTGCAAAGGCTGAACAAAGCTACCAGCAAAGAAACATGACCTTAAAAAATCCCAACATGAAAAACATTTAAAACCAGAAAAACACTGGTTTCAAAGTTGCCTTGGGTCAAAGCAGATTGTTTTCAAAATTTCCAAAAATGAAAAAAAAAACATTTAAACAGGAAACACTGGTTTTTAAGCATTTTAAAGTCTGCAGTGTGAATACTTTTGGTTCAGAAAACAAAAATCGCTTGAGCACAATTTAAAACATCATTGAAGTTTTTTTTTCAACTTTCCTTGTTTGAGAAACATTGTCAACGAATGATCTGAAAACAAAATGAGCCTTACTAAATTTTTTTGCCTTAATCCTCCACTAACCTCTTGAACTGCCGGTTGGCTCAGTTTCAAAAAGTTAGTATGGATCCTGTCGGCAGTCTCATCAAGAGTCTCATATTGCCCAGCAGCGTCAGCAGATCCTCAGCAGAAGATCATCAGCAGCATCATCATCATCTACCATCATCATCATCATCATCATCATCATATCAGATCATAGCATATCATATATCATCACATCGTGTCGTTGTATCATCATCATCATCATCATCATCATCAATCATCGTCGTCATCATCATCCTGCCAGATCCTGAGTCCTGAGCCCTGGCATCTTGCCGCCGCATTGCCTGGCATTGGCATCGATCAGAATCGCATCATCGCATCGCATCATGAATCATTATGCATTGTGAAGTATGAATCATCAATCAATCATTCATTCAGTCATGACTCATGACATGAGATCATGATGAGCCACGAGTCATGAGTCATGAGTCATGAGATCATCATGAATCAGGAACCATGAATCAGTCACAGTCACAGCAGTCACGGCAATCATGTGAGTCATTGCGGCCGCCGCAACCCATCGGCCACAAACACGGGTCATGAACAATGAAAAACTGCCGTTTCCTTTCAGCTTTGTTCGCGTCGAATCCAGCCAGACTTCAAACTCAGCCCATCTTTCTTTTCTGCTGTTTGGCTTGACGTGCATTTTTTCCTGTTTGCAGAAAAGGCCAAAACAAAACCACCAGCAATGAAACAGGACTTCAAAGAATTTTCAGCTGTCCTAGCTTGACACATGCAGGCCACACCATACTTGAGATGCAAATTGGAGATGCTTTTTGCCGTTTTTTTCAAGCAAATTGTTTTTTAAAATTTCAAAACATGAAAAAACGTTTAAAACACAGAAAAAAAAACTGGTTTCGAAGCATTTCAAAGTCTGCAATATGAACAATAATTTTTGGAATGCCTTGTTTAGAAACAAAATCGCTCTGAACAAACTTGCCTGAAAAATAAATAAAAAAAAAACGTTAATGAATTTTTGTTCAATTTTTCCTTGTTTGAGAAACATTGTTAACGTCCATTTTGCCGTCAGGCAAAAACCCAAGTTACTAGAACCACAACCTCCGCAGGCAGCTTTCTTGTGGAAGTGATCAACATGACAGAAACTTGCACGGGGAGGCCCACACACACGAAGCTCTTCCCAACCCTTCCTCTGCCCACTTACGCGGCGTCGCTAATCAGGATTAGAGGGGCACCTACTAGCTCTCTGGCGAAGTCGGCGTGACAAGCCTTGGAGAAGTTGGCGGAATCCTTGCAAATTGCAATTTACCAACAGAGTGACAGAATGTCTTGTGTGGCTCTGTTTTACTTGCAGTAGAGGCGCTCAAAAGTTGATTTCTGTGCCTGCTAAGCTTAAGTAAAGCCACTTTCATGCGGTTGTCTTTTAGCTTGTGTTTAGCAGCCCTAAATGTTGTTCCTTGTTTACAGGAGATTTCGGAGATTTGCGTTGTTTTGCGTTTGTTTGCTATTTTGGCAATGCACTTTTGCTTTTGTTTGCACGTAGACCTGTTTTGCTGGATTTTGTGCCGGATTGTTTTTTCAAGGTGCCTTGAGATCTGCAAGACTCTCAGAGACTTTTGCTAATTTTTGCGCCTACGGGCCATGTGTCTTCAACAGATTGCATCTGAGCCGCTGCTCGCTGAGCGCTTTCTTGCCTCAAGCAGCTCCTAAGGCCACAGCTTGCGTACTTGCGCCATGTCTGCCACGTCGGAGCCTGATTTGTTGGCCGAAAAAAGTGCCCAGACATAGTCCGTAGGGTCCATGTTTGTGCTTCCAAGGTGTCGCAAGCCCTTCGCAACTCGCTCAGCGAAGCACTCAGTGGAGGAGGTTGCCGAGGTCTTCAAGGCCGATTTTTTGGCGATGCGAGAGGCTTCACATTCGTTGCAGGGCGCAGGTGTGGCCGGCCGGTGCGCGGCCGGAGGTGTCCAAGCTCATCCGTGCGCTGCTTGGTGGCCTAGCGTGTATGGTTGTAGCAACAGCCATGCGCGGGGTCAAAGCTTTGGGTGCAAGAAACCAGTCATGCCTTCAGTCAGGTCTTTGGGTTGAGTCTGATATGAACCCTAAGGCAGGAAGTCAGTCTTGTTCTAGAGCAAGTTGTGACGTGGACGGTGAAGCCAGGCAGATGTAGACTGTATTCCTTTTTCTGAACCCGATTGGTGAAAGACCAATGTGTACCTTGACGTTCTGCCTGAAGGTGCGAAGTGCTTCTTAGACGGTCAGCGACCATTGATTCGTATGGCAGGCATACCCCAGCTTCGGCGCTCCGGTTGACACAGGTCCTCGCCAGAAGCAGAAGAACACCTCTTGCGTCCTTCGCCCTTTAGGGGACGACCGGTAGTATAATACTGACATTGGCGTGCGGTGATTGGGTGGCGGGTTTCCTGCACCTGTCCTTTAATAACTTTGTAAATTGCCAAAGGGTGAATCCAGTCCTGATAAAGGGGTTTCCGCAGGGTTTCCGTTCATGTTTGTTAAGCTTCTGGAGGGTTTCCCTGGGTTTCCCTACAGTTTCGCGAGGGTTTCCGCGGGGTTTCTGAGGGTTTCCGTGGGTTTCCTTAGATTTCGTGCATGTGTTAAAACCTATTGGATGGTTTTGGTAGGTTCCTCAAAAGTTTCGTGAGGGTTTCCGTGGGATTTCGTGCAGTTTTTGAACTTTCCGGAGGTTTTCCTTGAATTTCTCTAAAGTTTTGTGAGGGTTTCCGCGGATGTCCGTGGGTTTTGTCAAGTTTTGCCTTGGTTTTTTAAAAGCTTTCAGATGGTTTCCCTGGGGTTTTCTTAAGGTTTGCGGGGTTTCAGTGGGTTTTGTTAGATTTTGCGTAGGTTTTTGAAGCTCTCGGAAGGTTTTTCTAATGTCTTGTGAAGGTTACCGTGGGTTTTCCATGGTTTTTGACAGCTTTGAAGGGGTTTCCGTGGGTTTCTTAGGGCTGTGTGAGGGTTTCCGCGGGGTTTCTGTGGGTTTTCTTATATAGGTCGTGCGCAGGTCTTTGAAGCTTCCAGTTCAGCTTTGTGAGGGTTCCTGCAAAATCTCCGCGGGGTTTCGATTGGTTTTCTCATGCTTTGCACGGCTTTGGAAAAAGATGTTAGAAGCTTCAGCGAGGGTTTCCATGAGCTTCCATGGCACCATGGATTTCCTCAGCGTTACTTCAAACTTTGGAATTTGTCACATGATGCGGTCGGCGCTCGTCCAGATAGGCAAGATGCAAGCGGCGCAGTGTGTCGTGCGGCTTTGCAGCGCTGCCAGGTGAGGTTGTGGAGGTGGATGCTGATGGCAGGGAGAATCAGAAGTGACGCGGCCAGGCAGCCAGGAGCCGCTGGGGCTAACCCAGCTGTATTTTTCCGCAGGAGTAGGTTTTCCATATGTGCTCCGGGTCTTTGCGCAGGAAATTGTTCCGAGGCCAGATTCTGGGTCCGCTTTTGTGTGCAAAAGTCACGTCCGCTTGTGCGTGGCCTCCTCGGTGCCCGTTTCTATTATGTTGATCACTTCCGCAAGAAAGCTGCCTGTGGGGGGTCGTTGTTCTTTAAAAAAAAAATCTCCACGCTAGGAGCTTGCCTGTGGGTCAGAGTTGCTGTAGCGTCGCAATCTGGGGAGCGCAGGGGCTCGAAAAATGCAGATTTAGCGACACCAAAATTGGGGCCGCCAGGCGGCCCCAATTTTGGGGTCGCAGTTCCAGCCTTTTCATGTATTTACACATTATAATAAGGGAAGCTGGGTGCATTTCGTGGCCCCATTTTTGGGGCCGCGAGACGGCCCCATTTTTGGGGTCGCAAGTTTGAGCCCTGGGCTCACGCCGCTGGCAGCGTGCCTGCGCCTGCCCTTGTTCCAGGAGCCTTGGGGAGCAGCGTGCAGAACATAAGCTTGGGGATCAGGGGCTTGTCCGAAGCAGCTGCTTGCTTTTGTAATGCTGCAGCAGAAAGGGAGCTGCAACTGTGCCCGTTTCTATTATGTTGATCACTTCCGCAAGAAAGCTGCCTGTGGGGGGTCGTTGTTCTTTAAAAAAAAATCTCCACGCTAGGAGCTTGCCTGTGGGTCAGAGTTGCTGTAGCGTCGCAATCTGGGGAGCGCAGGGGCTCGAAAAATGCAGTTCCAGCCTTTTCATGTATTTACACATTATAATAAGGGAAGCTGGGTGCATTTCGTGGCCCCATTTTTGGGGCCGCGAGACGGCCCCATTTTTGGGGTCGCAAGTTTGAGCCCTGGGCTCACGCCGCTGGCAGCGTGCCTGCGCCTGCCCTTGTTCCAGGAGCCTTGGGGAGCAGCGTGCAGAACATAAGCTTGGGGATCAGGGGCTTGTCCGAAGCAGCTGCTTGCTTTTGTAATGCTGCAGCAGAAAGGGAGCTGCAACGGTGCCCGTTTCTATTATGTTGATCACTTCCGCAAGAAAGCTGCCTGTGGGGGGTCGTTGTTCTTTAAAAAAAAAATCTCCACGCTAGGAGCTTGCCTGTGGGTCAGAGTTGCTGTAGCGTCGCAATCTGGGGAGCGCAGGGGCTCGAAAAATGCAGATTTAGCGACACCAAAATTGGGGCCGCCAGGCGGCCCCAATTTTGGGGTCGCAGTTCCAGCCTTTTCATGTATTTACACATTATAATAAGGGAAGCTGGGTGCATTTCGTGGCCCCATTTTTGGGGCCGCGAGACGGCCCCATTTTTGGGGTCGCAAGTTTGAGCCCTGGGCTCACGCCGCTGGCAGCGTGCCTGCGCCTGCCCTTGTTCCAGGAGCCTTGGGGAGCAGCGTGCAGAACATAAGCTTGGGGATCAGGGGCTTGTCCGAAGCAGCTGCTTGCTTTTGTAATGCTGCAGCAGAAAGGGAGCTGCAACTGTGCCCGTTTCTATTATGTTGATCACTTCCGCAAGAAAGCTGCCTGTGGGGGGTCGTTGTTCTTTAAAAAAAAATCTCCACGCTAGGAGCTTGCCTGTGGGTCAGAGTTGCTGTAGCGTCGCAATCTGGGGAGCGCAGGGGCTCGAAAAATGCAGTTCCAGCCTTTTCATGTATTTACACATTATAATAAGGGAAGCTGGGTGCATTTCGTGGCCCCATTTTTGGGGCCGCGAGACGGCCCCATTTTTGGGGTCGCAAGTTTGAGCCCTGGGCTCACGCCGCTGGCAGCGTGCCTGCGCCTGCCCTTGTTCCAGGAGCCTTGGGGAGCAGCGTGCAGAACATAAGCTTGGGGATCAGGGGCTTGTCCGAAGCAGCTGCTTGCTTTTGTAATGCTGCAGCAGAAAGGGAGCTGCAACGGTGCCCGTTTCTATTATGTTGATCACTTCCGCAAGAAAGCTGCCTGTGGGGGGTCGTTGTTCTTTAAAAAAAAAATCTCCACGCTAGGAGCTTGCCTGTGGGTCAGAGTTGCTGTAGCGTCGCAATCTGGGGAGCGCAGGGGCTCGAAAAATGCAGATTTAGCGACACCAAAATTGGGGCCGCCAGGCGGCCCCAATTTTGGGGTCGCAGTTCCAGCCTTTTCATGTATTTACACATTATAATAAGGGAAGCTGGGTGCATTTCGTGGCCCCATTTTTGGGGCCGCGAGACGGCCCCATTTTTGGGGTCGCAAGTTTGAGCCCTGGGCTCACGCCGCTGGCAGCGTGCCTGCGCCTGCCCTTGTTCCAGGAGCCTTGGGGAGCAGCGTGCAGAACATAAGCTTGGGGATCAGGGGCTTGTCCGAAGCAGCTGCTTGCTTTTGTAATGCTGCAGCAGAAAGGGAGCTGCAACTGTGGAGGCCACTTTCATGCGGTTGTCTTTTAGCTTGTGTTTAGCAGCCCTAAATGTTGTTCCTTGTTTACAGGAGATTTCGGAGATTTGCGTTGTTTTGCGTTTGTTTGCTATTTTTGCAATGTACTTTTGCTTTTGTTTGCACGTAGACCTGTTTTGCTGGATTTTGTGCCGGATTGTTTTTTCAAGGTGCCTTGAGATCTGCAAGACTCTCAGAGACTTTTGCTAATTTTTGCGCCTACGGGCCATGTGTCTTCAACAGATTGCATCTGAGCCGCTGCTCGCTGAGCGCTCTCTTGCCTCAAGCAGCTCCTAGGCCACAGCTTGCGTACTTGCGCCATGTCTGCCACGTCGGAGCCTGATTTGTTGGCCGAAAAAAGTGCCCAGACATAGTCCGTAGGGTCCATGTTTGTGCTTCCAAGGTGTCGCAAGCCCTTCGCAACTCGCTCAGCGAAGTACTCAGTGGAGGAGGTTGCCGAGGTCTTCAAGGCCGATTTTTGGCGATGCGAGAGGCTTCACATTCGTTGCGGGGCGCAGGCGCGGCCGGCCGGTGCGCGGCCGGAGGTGTCCAAGCTCATCCGTGCGCTGCTTGGTGGCCTAGCTGTGTATGGTTGTAGCAACAGCCATGCGCGGGGTCAAAGCTTTGGGTGCAAGAAACCAGTCATGCCTTCAGTCAGGTCCTTGGGTTGAGTCTGATATGAACCCTGAGGCAGGAAGTCAGTCTTGTTCTATAGCAAGTTGTGACGTGGACGGTGAAGCCAGGCAGACGTAGACTGTATTCCTTTTTCTGAACCCGATTGGTGAAAGACCAATGTGTACCTTGACGTTCTGCCTGAAGGTGCGAAGTGCTTCTTAGACGGTCAGCGACCATTGATTCGTATGGCAGGCATGCCCCAGCTTCGGCGCTCCGGTTGACACAGGTCCTCGCCAGAAGCAGAAGAACACCTCTTGCGTCCTTCGCCCTTTAGGGGACGACCGGTAGTATAATACTGACATTGGCGTGCGGTGATTGGGTGGCGGGTTTCCTGCACCTGTCCTTTAATAACTTTGTAAATTGCCAAAGGGTGAATCCAGTCCTGATAAAGGGGTTTCCGCAGGGTTTCCGTTCATGTTTGTTAAGCTTCTGGAGGGTTTCCCTGGGTTTCCCTACAGTTTCGCGAGGGTTTCCGCGGGGTTTCTGAGGGTTTCCGTGGGTTTCCTTAGATTTCGTGCATGTGTTAAAACCTATTGGATGGTTTTGGTAGGTTCCTCAAAAGTTTCGTGAGGGTTTCCGTGGGATTTCGTGCAGTTTTTGAACTTTCCGGAGGTTTTCCTTGAATTTCTCTAAAGTTTTGTGAGGGTTTCCGCGGATGTCCGTGGGTTTTGTCAAGTTTTGCCTTGGTTTTTTAAAAGCTTTCAGATGGTTTCCCTGGGGTTTTCTTAAGGTTTGCGGGGTTTCAGTGGGTTTTGTTAGATTTTGCGTAGGTTTTTGAAGCTCTCGGAAGGTTTTTCTAATGTCTTGTGAAGGTTACCGTGGGTTTTCCATGGTTTTTGACAGCTTTGAAGGGGTTTCCGTGGGTTTCTTAGGGCTGTGTGAGGGTTTCCGCGGGGTTTCTGTGGGTTTTCTTATATAGGTCGTGCGCAGGTCTTTGAAGCTTCCAGTTCAGCTTTGTGAGGGTTCCTGCAAAATCTCCGCGGGGTTTCGATTGGTTTTCTCATGCTTTGCACGGCTTTGGAAAAAGATGTTAGAAGCTTCAGCGAGGGTTTCCATGAGCTTCCATGGCACCATGGATTTCCTCAGCGTTACTTCAAACTTTGGAATTTGTCACATGATGCGGTCGGCGCTCGTCCAGATAGGCAAGATGCAAGCGGCGCAGTGTGTCGTGCGGCTTTGCAGCGCTGCCAGGTGAGGTTGTGGAGGTGGATGCTGATGGCAGGGAGAATCAGAAGTGACGCGGCCAGGCAGCCAGGAGCCGCTGGGGCTAACCCAGCTGTATTTTTCCGCAGGAGTAGGTTTTCCATATGTGCTCCGGGTCTTTGCGCAGGAAATTGTTCCGAGGCCAGATTCTGGGTCCGCTTTTGTGTGCAAAAGTCACGTCCGCTTGTGCGTGGCCTCCTCGGTATACTGTGCAGAACAGATGGAACAGAAACGATGGCGGAACTTCCGCCCTCTCTGTTAAAAGTAGAGTCGCAAACACTTGATTTCTTTTTCCTGAACCCAACGAGCGCGCAACGCTGGATAAATTCTGATCTGGACAGCGCTGCTTTTGCAACAAAATGTTTCCAAGAAGACAAAGAGAACGATGGCCAAGCAGGTTCTCTGCTGCCATCGCCCATTGCTTGAAAGGACTTTGCATCCAGCAAGCCGCGCTGCATTTCAACCTCTGCCAAGTTTAAGTGCTGCCTGCCTTGGATGGATATAAATTGTTGGAGCAGTCTGGAAAGCGCCAAAAAATAGAAGAATTTGCGGTGCACTGTAGGTCGGTCTTGTGGGTCGAGTTGTGGGTCGAGTCGGAAGTGAAAACAGCACCGCTTACGACGAAGACGAAGTAGGGAACCCCGATAGCAAAGTGCGTTGAGTCGTAGGCATGCAAGAGAGTACTTGGCCGAAAAAAGCACAAATTAAGGAAGGAATGCTGGGCTGAAGAAGAAGCCGCCCCCCGACCCCAGGAACTGCGTAAGCCTTCCATGTTGGCAATAAGCTTCAGGCCCCCGAGCAATATACGTATACATATGTTACATATGTTCTATATGCTGTGTGTTATATGCTATATGTTATATATGTTATATATGTTATATATGTTATATATGTTATATATGTTATATATGCTGTATATGTTATATATGTTATATGTTATATGTTATATGTTATATGTTATATGTTATATGTTATATGTTATATGTTATATGTTATATGTTATATGTTATATGTTATATGTTATATGTTATATGTTATGTGTTATATGTTATATGTTATGTGTTATATGTTATATGTTATATGTTATATGTTATATGTTATATGTTATATGTTATATGTTATATGTTATATGTTATATGTTATATGTTATATGTTATATATATATGTTTATGGCGCAGAGCTGGTTGCCGTAGTACCCTAGGCTTTTGCCTCCTTCTCTGTTTGTCTCGAGCTTCCCTGTCACGAAGATGCTCTTTGCCCACATATTCATGCTCATCTGCAGAATCAGGTTCCGAGGGATGTCTGCCTTTGACATCTCGGAGCTCAATGGTATGCGACTCCCGTGTCCAAGTTTCCATGATCGGAGAGTCACTGGACAAGTCGGAGTAGTTGAGGGCCTCGATGTCCGGGTCATCCAGCCATATGACTTGGGGTTGACAAGGCTCATGCCGTGGCGAAGGGCTTTGTGACGGTCCTGGGAGATGTCTGGGCAACTGCGATTGCGAGGGAGTCCGATCGACAGTACCATCTGCCCTCCATGCGCCCTGCCTGAAAGGGTCGTCATGTCTTCGGCGGCCGACGTCCGCGCTGCCTTTCAGCCAGATGACGCGCACAGCCTCTGGTCAGGTGCCAGCCTGGACGTCAAAGCAGCCCATAAGCGAGTCATGGTTAAAGTTACGGACAGGGGCCTTCTTCTTTTCCGTTTCCAAGGACGCCTATACTATTACAAAGTATGCCATTTTGGCGTCCGTTTCTCAGCCTACTGGTGGCAGGAGGCCTCGTCCTACGCCTCCTTCACGGGTTCATGTCGGCCCTGCCTCACCGCCTCTAGCTCTACGTGGACGACCTCCTGGCCAACCTGCGTCGCGCCAACTCAGCCAACCAGTTTGCTTCATTAGTTGCCTGCCTGACAATCCTGCAGGTGCCCATCTCCTGGAAAAAAGTCTTCCTGGGAGATAGCCTGGTCTGGTGTGGATGGAAGTTCAACTTCAGGGCTGAGGTCGTCGAGCTTCAAGCCTCTAAACTTCACAAGCTCCTCCAACAGTTGCAGAGCCTTCGAGAGTCTAGGCATGCCTCTCGCAAAGACCTCGAAAGCTGCCAATGTGGGCCACCAGCCTCAGCACTCACCTTCGTTCCTTCACGTCGCCTCTTTACTCCGATCTGCATAGTCCGCCAGGCACTATGTACAGCGTGCCTGCTCGCCTCTGGCAACAACTCCTGTTCGCACTCAACTCCAAGGAGTGATTACCAAGTCAGTCCCTGCCCTGAGCCTCCCAATGAACGCTTTGTCAGTTGCAAAGCGGACATGCCTCCTGTGCCTGCCTCGGCTGCGGTCACCTGGCTCAGGGTGGCTGACCCCAAAGCCCAGAAGGTAGTGCTGCGGAATGACAGCATCCATTGGCTCATGCAGTGCCTCACCTTTTGCCCAGCGGTGCCACTTCGGATTCCACATTTGCGAGCTAGCCTGGCAGCCGCAGATGCCATGGCAGAAGGCGATACCATAGGTATAGGGGGTTGGTTCGCCCTGAGCGACTCCTTTGCCTGGTTCTGTAAATCTGGTCCGTTCCTGGCCTTTCCTAACCAAGGAGCCTCAAAGGTACATTGCCTGCTTCGAGACGATAGCTCACTTGGCCTTGGCGATGCTGGCCAAGAGACGTCTCGGCATAACGGGTCAGCGCTTTGCCATTCCCACAGATTCAGACAACGTGCTGACGGAAGCAGGCGTAGCCAAGTTGTTTACCACAGCCAGACCTCACACAAGTTCTTGAGTCGACCGACTCGAGGCGGTTGTGGGTCGGGAGCACCAACGCCTCCGTTTCCGCCTTGCAGACTTCGCGGCCTGCGCTGACTGCCTCAGCTTTGAGCCGCCAGACGCCCCCTGGAGCCGCAGCGCCTCCTTGAGACCTCTGAAGAAAGGAGGCCGCACGTCTGTCAACAACCTGGGTTGTTCGCCTTTGGCCTGCTTTGCAACTAAGGCGCATACCGCACGCGGTGGGGGTGTGGAGCTTAGTTGTTTCCGGTCTGCTTCAGGCCGCTAAAGTGGGGGTGCCTGGGTCAAAGAGCCCTGCCCGCTGTCCTCAGGGCCTCTCAGCTGCCTGCCTCGCCTGAAGCAATACCTTGGAAAAAGGAAGCGAGGGTTGCCTGCGCTCGTCTTCTTCGTTGTTCGAGTCTAGAGGTTGGTTGAGAAACGCTTCAGGTTTGTTGTTCCTGTGTGTTTCTCAACTCTGCCTTCTAACGCGTGCAAACGTTTCCCTCCGGCCCTCCCCGTTTTTTGGTAAATCCATCCCAAATCGGTTGGATTACGGGGGTGCCTGGGTCAAAGAGCCGTGCCTGCTGTGGCCCTGCCTCACGGCCTCTCAGCTGCCTGCCTGTCTCTTTGAACAGCCAACGCCTGAAGCAATACCTTGGAAAAAAGAAGCGAGGGTTGCCTGCGCTCGTCTTCCTTGTTGTTCGAGTCTAGAGGTTGGTTGAGAAACACCTCAGTTTCTTGTTATCCTTATTTTGATGTCTGGTAAAGTGGTGGAGACACTGAGGTCGACATTTTGAAGATCAGAGGAGCAGAGATGTTTCTAAAAGTTATTGGGGGGTGCAGCCTCTTCATTTACTGCTTGGTAGGAGAAGGGAATGTATTCTAAATTCCACTCCCTTCGAACCTTGTTTTGTTTTTGTGTTTGAAAATTAGAGGAGTAGAGACTACTTTTGTTTTTAAAAGTAAAGAGCTTATTGGTGGGAGGAAGGGGAGAAGAGAGAAGGGACTTCATGTTAAATTAGAGACGAGGGAGTGGGAAGAGAAGAGATCATTTTAATTCCACCCCCTTGAATCTTGCTTTGTTTTTGGGGACGCAGCCCCCCCATTTGCTTATGGTGGAGAAGAGAGACTTTATTCTAAATTACACTCCCTCGAATCTTGTTTTGTTTTTGTATTTCATAATTCGAAGTTAAGAGGAGTAGAGACGAGAATGTTTTTGTTTCTGGGGCGCAGCCCCATTTGCGTATTGTGGAGTGGGAGGAAGGGGAGAAGAGAGAAGGGACTTTATTTTGGAGACGAGGGACTGGGAGGAAGGGAGAAGAAAGAATGTGGAGTGGGAGGAAGGGAGAAGAGAGAAAGGAATTGGGAATTTGTTTCTAAATTCCGCTCCTCTCGAATCTTGTTTTGTTTTTGTATTTCATTATATTCGAAAATCAAAGCAGTAGAGTAGAGACGAGACTGCCTTGTGTTTCTGGAGGAGTAGAGACGAGACTGTTTTTGTTTCTAGAAGTAAAGAGCGGGGGGTTGGGGGAAGCGGGGGGGTTGGGGGGGGGGGCGCAGCCCCCCCAATTGCATTGAAAAAGTATAAGAAGTACCCACATCATGTATATATATATATAGGGTATATGCGTAGTTTCTTCAACTACAGAAAATGGACAAGGAAGGATGGTAGGCCTCGAACCATAAGATTAGGACGCATTCGAGCACATAGGCTGATGCTAAAAAAACCATGTCCTATAGGCCCCGGGGACGCGAGAATACTGTGAGCACGCATCCTTTTCCTCGCACGTATGACATCATAACCTTCCAAATATACACTTAACCTGCTAGACTCTAAGGGGGGGGGAGGTAGTATATATACATATATGTATATATATATATATATATCTATACTTGTGGGATGGAGTGCTTGGAGTACTTTCTTGGGATGCAACTGAAGTGCTTTGAAAGTAATCGTAAAGTGATCTCGACGTGCTCCTGTTGTGGTCTTTGCACTGTTTGGGGTTGGCATTGTATAATACATAATATTCATATATATATATATGATATGTAGCATAGAACATACAACACCTAATACTTAGCATAATGTAATGTAATTATTTTCCATCTATAGTTTCAGTAGTTTTTACTGCTGCATTCGCTTCCAGCTTTGATATCCATCCCAATCTAGTTTCATGCGTTTCTCATTGTGTTCTCGATTTCTTTTCTTAGAGCGGTATGTCCAGAAACCGCCATGGGTCATGGTCGAAAGGCAAACAATGTACACGCAGTCGTCACATTTCATAGCTTATAACTGTACTTTGAAACAAGCTGACAGGACACGAATTATCGCATCAATCAAAATGCATGTACGTTTTATCACGGTTTGTGTCTACTAACAGCATTCCGACCTTAAAGACGGCCGGCTCTTCTTTCTAGGCACATGGCCATCCTAGCAATAATGTTGACACTGGTTGTTCTTCCTTGTCGCAGCGTTTGTCATTATCATCATGTTGCAATCGTGCTTATTCATCCTAGGAATGTGATGCATGGATACCCTAAAATTATTGCGCTGAGCCGTTGTTGAATATGTTATTCCAGCCTTTTGGTCCGCAGTGCTCGAGCGGCGTTGCAAAAGAACCAAAGCTGAGCAGACTGAGTCAAGCCAGTTCCAAACCCTAGTTCCAAGCCCTTCTAGATCCTCCCAATATTTTTCAGTTTTTAATTCCGTGCGGCGCTAGCAGCCTGGCAGCATGCTTTGCCCGAAATAAGTTGAAGCCTTCACGGTCTGTCTGCAAGTGGACCGCCGTCAACCGGGAGGTCATGGAGGCTGCGTTTGTTTGGTCGTGCGAATGATTTGAAGTTAAGGTTTCAGTTCCCGTTTTTCCGGCGGATGAACACCAACAGACGTACGACTACTCTACAGTCTAGAGTTGCAATGCTGTTGTAATGACCAACAACATTGACATTTGGAATGGTTCTGAACATCTTTCAAGGGTGGGTCATTCGGGTCAAGGAGCTTTCTGTTTGGACTTACGTTAACGGACGATGTCCTGGGTTTGTCTTTTGAGAACCTTGGTCGAGTCTCCTTCCGCGGTTGTGCCTTTGAATTTGTAGACTTGCTGACAAGACGAGACGTTATGGGGCCGGGCCAGGTATGTTTTGCCTACGTATGTGAGTGTGTGCGGAAGAATGCTGACAGAGCTTTTTCTTGCGTCCATTTTAATCAGGGGGGGCAACAGACACTCCTTGGGGCGTGCTGCCCAATGCAAAACCACCCAGGCGGAGTCAATTTCTGGCTTAGCACTGCGTCCTGCTGATCTTCACTTCTGTTGAATTGCGTTGGGACCTGTTAGACTTCAAGACTCTAGACAGTGACAATCATTTCCATTATCATAAGATCTCCATCTTCATTGTCCAGGTCCAGACAACTGGAAGCAAAAAAGGGACGGCAACAAGAAAGAGATGATGAGGCAAATAAGATCACTAAAAGTGGGGACCGTACCCATGGTCGAGCCGGGGAGCCTCTCGGCTGGAGGTTTGTCAAAATCGTTAGTCGTACGGCTCACTTAGAGCTGTTCCCAAGTGTCCTGCACGTGATGCCGTGATGCCATTGATGTTCAAACCATGGAGGTCACACAGATGTTTTTTTTGTCGTTGATCGCGATATTTAAGTTGATTTATCCAGGAGGCACATACTATGACTACACCAAGTATCGGAAAGCAACATGGAATTTCCATGTTTGCCTCTCCTAAATACGAACTTCTCGTGATACCAGTTTTCCTGATACCAAGGCTCCCCAGGAGAACCTCTGCCGCGCGTGATTGCGTGCTTTCAAATCCATTCGTTTTAACTTACAGAAGCCTCCAATTACTACGCCTCTTCACGATCGGCACGTGTGTTTGCGTGTGCGAACACGTTGGACAAAGGTGTGTTTGAGTTTTTTGGCTTTTAATCATAAGCAGGAGTGTGTGCGCTGCCCAACGAACATGTCCTGATTTCGATGTGGACGTTTTGTTGCGTTGCGATGTAACTTTTAATGGTTCTAGGCCTAGACGGTTATGCAAAATAAGAAGCGAGGCCACAAAGAGTGAGAACCCACTAATCCATCTTGGGTCGAGCTGGGCTGTGTGCACGTGCGCTTGTCTGTTTGTCTGTGTATGTGTGTCGTCTGTGTGTGTGTGTGTGTGTGTGTGTGTGTGTGTGTGTGTGTGTGTGTGTGTGTGTGTGTGTGTGTGTGTGTGTGTCTGCGTCTCCGTGTTTGTGCTTTGTTATTTTTGTGTGGATCGAGGATGTTTGATGATGTTTGCCAGGCCGACAAACAAGCAGTCATCAGCAGGAACCAGAGCAGGTAAACCACAATGTGAAAAAGAAGGAAATATAATCCAATAAGGAGACGTGACGGACCGAAAATGAGAAGGGGATTCCCAGCGGCTCGTGCAACGACTTGTGCGTTTGCGGATGCACGGGTGAGGCCTTCGCCCAGTGGATGCCCCAAACGACGAGCGCGCAAGTCAGCAACCTGTGGCGTTCACGCGAAAACGACAAACCAAGCCAAGCCAAGCCAAGCCAAGCCAAGCCAGGCCAGGCCAGGCCAAGCCAAGCCAAGCCAAACCAAACCAAACCAACAACAAAAACGGCAACAGCAGCAGCGACAACAACAACGACGACCTCGCTCCGCAGGTCCGCCTTGCGGCGGGCGTTCCCCTCCTTCCAGGCTGAGTGCGTTGATCTCCCGAAGGGCGAGAAGGGGCCGTTTTCGCATATTATGGTCCCTTTGGTTTGGATACCGTTAACACTAAAGCAGATTCCAAGAAAACCCAGTTCTTACTGCGCCAGACATCCTACACAAGGGCGTAGTCATGTAGAAAAGCTGCGAAGCGGATGACATCCGCCGCGACAGGCTCGCTGATCCATGCGGCTGGAGGAGTCAGAGGCGAGATTTTCCACTGCGCTGCTTTTAGTTTTGAAGTTGCGACTAGATGCGGCTAGTAGATTTTAGTGGAAAAGCGATAGGGCTTGCCTGGCTTGTGCAGTTGTTGGACTTCCGTTGGAACGCGCATACACAGAGACACACACACACACACAAACGCAAGCAACGCGGCCACTTACTAGAGAGCTTCGCCGACGTACTGACGCATACTCCGCTCAGAGCATGGCTTCTGCAGCAAAACACATTGATAGCGAGCTGTTCCGGAACGCAGGCTGCAACCTCACAGCAACCCTTTGAGTGCCAAGTTGGGCCTCGGCCTCACTGAGCCCGAGCCCAGTCCGAGTCCTAGCCTCAGGGCAATGCATGAACCTCGCGGCGCAGCGACTCTGTTGTGACTGTTTGTGGCTGTTTGTGACCCCACAAAATTCCTTCAAGCCCAGGTGTCTCTACAGCGGTGTGAGCCCATCGCCCAGGCGAAGCCGTAACAAAAAGGTGCACTGTCATGTCACGCGGGGGAGGCTGCAGAATCAAGTTTTCCCAACCTGCTGGCAGGTTGATTGGTGTTGTCGGACGAGAGTCGAAGCCACCACTAGCTACCACCACGCCTCGCTTCTGACCACCCAAGGCTGGGAGACCCCACATGCTGTGGGGCAGTGACCGTTGCCGGGAATGAGTTGAACAGTTGCCGATTCCGGCCCATGATATGTCGACACACTGTTGTGCCTTGAGTGCCTGCAGTCTCTTGGGGACGAAGGTTGTGTGTCGGCGTGGGTCGGTGTCATGGATGGGGCCCACTGGACACAAACAGCGACAGAACCTCCGAAGCCAATCTCTTTCACCGACAGTCGAAACTCGTGGATGCCAAGCACAGGCATGCAGCAGCCCTCGCAGATGCAGGCCTGAGCAGCTTGTGCTTGCTATCTCGAGATTCGTAAAGAACGTTTCGCATTTGACAGCGGGCGGCTTCAGCGGAACGCGCCGGAAATTCCATCGATCACCGATGTCAGTGCGGCCGCCGCGCGCAGTGGTCTTTCAGACCAGATGGTCCGGAGGGGCAAGCTTTTCTAGCTGTTAACTTGGCCCCACTGGCCGTCAGGTTCAGTGTTGCCAGCTTCCGACTCTGCTGGGGACTGCTGTCCCCGTCCTGCATGCTTGCCGCTTACAGCATCGTTGAGGGCTTGCAGCAAGAGAGAACAGGCTTGCTTTGGAAATGGCTTGCTTGGCCGTTTGGCCTTTGGAATCTCAAGAATACCCAAACTGTGATGAAGATTTTGCAAAGCATGTCGTTGTAAATCTAGAAATCCGGAGGCACGCTTGGCCATTGGCAGCACGCAATGTGCAGCAGAGCTCTGAAGCCTTTGAGTCGGAAGGTGACTTGCGTTTGACGACCCGGACCCTACCACCCAAGGCTCGGAGATTCATACCTGCCGCCGATTCCGACGCATGGCTCGTCGTCAAGTGTCCGTTTACACCGGTTGGCCTTGAGTGCCTGTAGTTTCTTAAGGGCGAAGGTTGTGTGTCGGCGTGGGTCGGTGTCATGGATGGGGCCCACTGGACACAAACAGCGACAGAACCTCCGAAGCCAATCTCTTTCACCGACAGTCGAAACTCGTGGATGCCAAGCACAGGCATGCAGCAGCCCTCGCAGATGCAGGCCTGAGCAGCTTGTGCTTGCTATCTCGAAATTCGTAAAGAACGTTTCGCATTTGAGGAAATTCCATCGATCACCGATGTCAGTGCGGCCGCCGCGCGCAGTGGTCTTTCAGACCAGATGGTCTGGAGGGGCAAGCTTTTCTAGCTGTTAACTTGGCCCCACTGGCCGTCAGGTTCAGTGTTGCCAGCTTCCGATTCTGCCAGGGACTGCTGTCCCTGCCTGCATGCTTGCCGCGTAAGAGAGAACAGGCTTGCTTTGGACTTCGCTTGTTTTGCTTTTGGAATCTCAAGAATGCCCACACTGCGATGAAGATTTGGCAAAGCATGTCGTTGTAAATCTAGAAATCCGGAGGCACGCTTGGCCATTGGCAGCACGCAATGTGCATCAGAGCTCTAAAGCCTTTTGAGTCGGAAGGTGACTTGCGTTTGACGACCCGGACCCAACCACCCAAGGCCCGGAGATCCGTACCTGTGGCCACAACGCTTGTGCTTCTGGATTCAGGATGATGTGCTTCGGACCCTACAAACAGTTGTGGCATGGCACTACATGCTGTGGGCATGACCGTTGCCGGGTTTGAGTTGAACAGTCGCCGATTCCGGCACATCCCGGGTTTGTCAAACCCTTTCCCCTTCGCCCAAGGCTGCCCCTTCGACTAACGTTCGGGTGCCAACTGCCTTCGTGGTGTTTCTGCAGTGTCTGTTTTCACTGAGACTGCCTGGATTTGATTGCGCGGCTTCGCATGTTGGTTTCAGCGCAGATGCAGGCCTGAGCACCTCGCACACCTCCCGCTTGCGATGTCGAAGCTCGTAAAAAATGTTTCGCTTTTCACAGTGGGTGGCTTCAGCGGACTGCGCGAGAAATTCGATGAATCAAGGATTCCAACGCAGCCACCGCGCAGAGCAGGCCTTCGGACCAGATCACCTGCCCGCGCTGGCTGTCACGGCCGTCAGCTGCACTGTCGGAAGATTCCGACTCTGCCGGGGGCTGCTGTCCCGGTCCTGCGTGCTTGCCTCTTGCAGCAGCTGGAGGGCTTGCAGCACACTCTTCCATGATTCAACCTGGCTTGCTTTGGACTTCGCTTGTTTTGCGTGCGGCGCAAGTTTTCAGAGCCTCAAAACATGCCCGAACTGCGATGCGTCAAGTTTGGCGAAGCATGTCGTTGTAAGTTTTGGAAATCCGAAGGCACCCTTTGACATTGACAGCACGCACTGTGCAAGAGGGCCCTAAAGCCTGTTGAATCGGAAGGTAATCTGCGTCGGACGACCCTACCACCCAAGGCTCGGAGATCCGTACCTGTGGCCACAGCGGCTGTACCTGTCGCCACAATGTTTGTGCCTTTGGATGATGTGCTTCGGACCCTACAAACAGTTGTGGCATGGCGCTACATGCTGTGGACATGACCTTTGCCGGGTTTGAGTTGAGCAGTCGCCGATTCCGGCACATGGCTCGTCGTCAAGTGGTTGTTTGCACCGGTTAGCCTTGAGTGCCTGTAGTTTCTCAACGGCGAAGTTTGCGTGTTTGTGTCATGGATGGGACCCGCTGGGCACAAACAACAATTGCACCTCCGAAGCGAATCTCTCTCACCAACATTTCAGACTCGTGGATGCCATCTTGCAGCATGGCCGACAAAGCTTCGAAGGCTGCAGTAGTCAGGTATGCTCAGATGGGGGCAGCGCTCTGCGTAGATGTTCGGCAGGGTTCGCCTGAGCCCCGCCCCAGGTTCGTCAAACCCTTTCCCCTTCGCCCGAGGCTGCCCCTTCGACTAACGTTCGGGTGCCAACTGCCTTCGTGGTGTTTCGGCGCCTTTGTGGAAGCAGGGGTTAGTGTCTGTTTTCACTGAGACTGCCTGGATTTGATTGCGCGGCTTCGCATGTTGGTTTCAGGCCTTCGTCAAAGCATTCTGTCTTCGTCTAAGGCTCGGGGGGTTCATCAAAGGCCGTCCGCCTTACACAAGTTGTGTCAAACACATTCTTTTGTCCCTTGAGCCTGCCGCCCCCCTCTGAGCCATGCCTGTGCCTGGTCCTGTCCTCGCAGATGCAGGCCTGAGCACCTCGCGCACCGAAGCTCGTAAAGAATGTTTCGCATTTGACAGTGGGTGGCTTCAGCGGACGGACCAGATCACCTGCCCGCGCCGGCTGTCACGGCCGTCAGCTGCACTGTCGGAAGATTCCGGGGACTGCTGTCCCGGTCCTGCGTGCTTGCCTCTTGCAGCATCTGGAGGGCTTGCAGCACACTCTTCCATGATTCAACCTGGCTTGCTTTGGACTTCGCTTGTTTTGCGTGCGGCGCAAGTTTTCAGAGCCTCAAAACATGCCCGAACTGCGATGCGTCCAGTTTGGCGAAGCATGTCGTTGTAAGTTTTGGAAATCCGAAGGCACCCTTTGCCATTGACAGCACGCACAGTGCAAGACGGCCCTAAAGCCTGTTGAATCGAAAGATAATCTGCATCGGACGACCCTACCACCCAAGGCTCGGAGATCTGTACCTGTGGCCACAGCGGCTGTACCAATGTTTGTGCCTTTGGATGATGTGCTTCGGACCCTACAAACAGTTGTGGCATGGCGCTACGTGCTGTGGGCATGACCGTTGCCGGGTTTGAGTTGCACAGTCGCCGATTCCGGCCCGAGGCTCGTCGTAACCTCCAAGGCCAATCTCTCTCACCAACAGTCAAGACTCGTGGATGCCATGGTCCAGCATGGCCGAGAAAGCCTTTCAAAGGCTGTAGCGTGCCTGTGCTTGGTTGCCCTCGGAGATGCGGACGTGAGCATTTCGCGCTTGCTGTGTCAAAACTCGAAGAGAATGTTTCGTGTTTGACAGCAGGTGGCTTCAGCGGAATGCGCGGGAAATTCGATCGATCACCGATTTCAGCGCGGTCGCCGCGCGCAGTGGTCTTTCAGACCAGATGGTCCGGAGGGGCAAGCTCCTATAGCTCATCACCTGGCCCCACCGGCCGTCAGGTGCAGAGTTGCCAGCTTCCGACTCTGCCATCTCTTGCTGTCCCAGTCCTGCGCGCTTGCCTCTTGCAGCATCTGGAGGGCTTGCAGCGCGAGAGAACAGGCTTGTTTGCGACTTTGCTTTTTTTGCGAGCACTGCACGCCCTTTGGAACTTCCAAAAAGCCCGGACTGTGACGCACCACCAACCTTGGCGAAGCATGTCGTTGCAAGTTTTGGAAATCCGAAGGCACCCTTTGCCATTGACAGCTTATACAGGGCTCTAAAGCCGGCTGAATCGGAAAACAAATTGCGTTTGACGACCCTACCACCCAAGGCTCGGAGATCCGTACCTGTGGCCACAATGCTCGTGCCTCTGCATGATGTGCTGCGGACCCTGCAAGCAGTTCGGACGTTGCCCTACATGCTGTGGACATGACCATTGCCGGGTTTGAGTTGAACAGTCGCTGATTCCGACCGATGGCTCGTCGTCAAGTGTCCGTTTACACTGTCGGGTCCTGAGTGCCTGCAGTTTCTTGAGGGCGAAGCTTGCGTGTACGGTGTCATGGGTGTTGCCCGCTGGGCGCAAACAGGGACAGATCCTGCTAAGCCACCCTCTCTCACCAGCATTCAAGACTTGTGGATGCCGTTGTGCAGCATGGCCGAGAAGGCATTGAGAGGCTGTAGAGTCCCTGTGCTTGTTCCTGCCCTTGCGATTTTGTACCTCTGGTAGTTGTTTTGATGCTCCACCCGCTCCCCGCCCCGACCTCCCCACTGTCCTTGCGAACACCCCTGGCAGGACTTGGGTGTATTGGGGAATTTCCGTCCGTATACGGCAGGCGTTGAAAGTTACGCTGCGGGCGGAACCCGGGGGCTCTGGGCTGGAGCTCTCCTCTCCCCCAAAGTTTGAGGGCCACTGAAAGGAAGAACTTGGCGCCAGAAGTTGCGCCCACGATGCTCAGCAGCGCTGGTGGCTACGTGCGAGTTCGTGGGCCTTCCCGGCACGAAAAGGCAAATGATCAATGCCAAAAACTGGCATGTTGATTCATGGCTAACATTGGCTAACGCAAACCACAAGTAGTCAGAAGCAGCTCTCTGATGGGTTTCAGGCTGGCTGTTTGGGAACTGCTGCACATTTCGGGCCCGCTGACTCGGAACCCGGTTGTAATTAAGAACTGTCGGAAGATGTCGGAAGGGTGGTGGGGAGGGACGGGGCATGGCGGGGTGCAGGATGCCATGAAACACCAGCCCCAGGCCAGATCACAAAGCCTGGTCCTTGTCGGTCGGCCAGGCTCAGGTCTTGCCCAAATTCTGAACTTGCAGTGTCCCTGTCCTTCGAGAGTTTCTGGCAGGCACCCATCGTACTTGCCTCCCCCACCCCCTGCCTAGAAGGTATGCATTCCGCACCTGTGGCCACACTTGGATGCACGCCGTGGATTGCTAGGTTCGAAAGATACACCGGCCCACTGCGGTCTGGCCGTTCGGATCTTCGTGCATTTCGCCAGCTGCCGCCGATCCATCTTGGCCCCTCAAAGCTGGTTCTTGCCTGTTGGCCAGGCTCAGGTCTGAGCATAGGGGGGTTGTTGAAGCTTGTTGAATCGGAAAGCAACTTGCAGTTGACAACCCTGCTATTCAAGGCTCGGAGATTCACGCCTGTGCCCACAAGGTTTGTAACTTTGGATGCACGCCGTGGAAGTGACCATTGCTAGGTTCGAAAGATGCACCGGCCCACTGCGATCTGACCGTGCGCATCTTCGTGCATTTCGCGAGCTCCCGCCGATCCATCTTGGCCTCTCGAAGCTGGTTCTTGCCTGTTGGCCAGGCTCAGGTCTGAGCATGGGGGGGTTGTTGAAGCTTGTTGATTCAGAAGCTGATTTGGGCTTGACAACCCACGAACCCTAGAAATCAATGCTCGGAAATCAGGTCTGTGGCCACAAGGTTGTACCTTTGGATGCACGCCGTGGAGGTGACCATTGCTAGGTTTGAAAGATGCACCGGCCCACTGCGGTCTGGCCGTGCGGATCTTCGTGCCTTTTGCCTGCTCTTGCCTGTTGGCCAGGCTCAGGTCTGAGCATAGGGGGTTGTTGAAGCTTGTTGAATCGGAAAGCAACTTGCAGTTGACAACCCTGCTATTCAAGGCTCGGAGATTCACACCTGTGCCCACAAGGTTTGCAACTTTGGATGCACGCCGTGGATGTAAGTAACCATTGCTAGGTTCGAAAGATACACCGGCCCATTTCGCCAGCTCCCGCCGATCCATCTTGGCCTCTCGAAGCTGGTTCTTGCCTGTTGGCCCGGCTCAGGTCTGAGCATAGGGGGGTTGTTGAAGCTTGTTGATTCAGAAGCTGATTTGGGCTTGACAACCCACGAACCCTAGAAATCAATGCTCGGAAATCAGGTCTGTGGCCACAAGGATATACCTTTGAATGCACGCCGTGGAGGTGACCATTGCTAGGTTTGAAAGATGCACCGGCCCACTGCGGTCTGGCCGTTCGGATCTTCGTGCGTTTCGCCAGCTGCCGCCGATCCATCTTGGCCCCTCAAAGCTGGTTCTTGCCTGTTGGCCAGGCTCAGGTCTGAGCATAGGGGGGTTGTTGAAGCGTGTTGATTCAGAAGCTATTTTTGGGCTTGACAACCCACGAACCCTAGAAATCAATGCTCAGAAATCAGGTCTGTGGCCACAAGGTTGTACCTTTGGATGCACGCCGTGGAGGTGACCATTGCTAGGTTTGAAAGATGCACCGGCCCACTGCGATCTGGCCGTGCGGATCTTCGTGCCTTTTGCCAGCTCCCGCCGATCCATCTTGGCCTCTCGAAGCTGGTTCTGGCCTGTTGGCCAGGCTCAGGTCTCGCCCGAAATCTGACGCCGCCTTGCAGACAGCGAAGGAGGCTGGCGCATCTGGCGCTGGATGCATCCTTAATGGCGCCAGCTTCCGACTTCTTTCTTCACGTTGAGCAGTGCCGAAAGCATTTTGAACCACTCATGCCCGCCGTACTCTGTAGCCTGACACCTGAGAGTCTGGTGGCAAGATCTTGAATTTCCGAATGCGATGGCCTAACCAGCTCTCGGCCGTCTGACCGTGCAGAAGGAACCTTCAATGTCTCAGAATGTCTCAGCTGTGTCCTTGCCCAGACCCTTAGACCCCTATTAGAGCCATTAGATTGTCCGACTCGTTGTGGCTGGAACATCATGCCCCACCTGGTCGCAAGTTCGCGTGGTGCGAGTCGGCACAAGGTGACAAGGTGAAAACCCGAAAGTGTCGACGACGGCTCCCGCGTGCTGGAATCCCAGGTGCACAGGTTGCCACTGTAAGCAGCTAAAGGATTCTAAAGGGGCCGCCGTGAAAGCTCTTATAGGATTCATAAGTTCTTACTCAAGCGCAACCCCCCAAGACCGGCAACTCCTTGCTGTCTCGCTTTGCGTTCTCCGAATCCGACGAATTCGCCGGATCCTTCACTCCCATCCTTGCCATCCTGCTCAGCGCCACGCTTTGCCCAATTTGAGTGGTTTCTTGCATTGCTCGAGGATCGCAGGCGTCTGAAAACATTCGCGGCAAGCACTCCCACGTCACTACCATGTGCCACCGCCATGTGCTCGAACTTCTGGTATGGCGGGCTCCAAGGAAAGCTCCTGTTGCGGACAGTGCTTCTCAGATGCACAAGCGTCCTGTCCTCGCGTGTTCGCAACCTTTTTTTTGTGGCGATCAGGGAACTGGAAGACGCATTCTCTTTCAAGGTACAAATGCAGCTCGTGTTTGTTCGCGGGCCCGGCCGGAGACACAGGCAGGGCGTTGCCTCGGAGCACATAGGACTTGTCCTAGTAGAACACAGTAGAACACAGTAGAACACAGTGGAACACAGTAGAACACAGTAGAACACAGTAGAACACAGTAGAACAGCGTAGAACACAGTAGAAAACAGTAGAACACAGTAGAACATAGTAGAACATAGTAGAGCATAGTAGAATTACATGCTGTATAGTACCTGAAACTCCTTCAAGAAATGGCCCGTCTGCAATGCCGCCGTGACATCATCCTTGGCATCGCACCCGGTCACAGTTGTGCGTGAGGGTGTGGGGTAACCTCCAGCAGGTACAGGCGCGAGATCCTGTAAACACTGCAGCGTCGTGTCTTATCAGGTCTTAGGATGACGCAGGCCCCGCACCCGAATCACTTTCGGCCAAGATTGAGCATCGAGGTGCAGCCCGACACCGCACCGGGGTACAAGCAGGTGAATTGTCGAATATTTCTGATGAGTTTGAGAAGCGGTGCAAGTTTATCTGGTGCAAATGCTCAGGCGAGAGATGCATGATCTCCAAAGGTTCTCTAATTGTGCAAAAGATGTGTGTGCGACTACCTTCTTCAGTTCGACAGGAGGGTCTTCGCGTGTTTCCACTGTCGCACACGAATCCAGCGGGTGAACTTTGACAAGTCGATTCTCAGCAACAAGCCGCTATACCCTCTACTGACTACTTTTGCGAAGCGATGCCCCCCGCGTTTTCTCGTTACCTTGAAGTGGCTTGCTGAGAATGGGTGGAGCTGTGATTCCTCTTGCAGCTTGAGCTTCCTCGCCATTGATTTCAGCGACTGGGAACCGATCCAGGACTTCTCCTACGTGGCGCTGCTGCCATTTCTCCAGTGGCCTTCTCTGCGTGGTAAAATGAGGATGGAAGTTGGGCGACTTCATTCAGCTGCTGCTTGTTCGCAGGCAAACTGAACCTTTCAGTGGCTTGCGCAGCGAAAAGAGGAACGCCAGCTTAACAGCAGTGCGCTAACGTGGTGGTAGTGGTGGTGGTAGTAGCAGTAGTAGTAGCAGAAGCAGCAGCAGCAGTCGTCGTCGTCGTCGTCGTCGTAGTAGTAGTAGTAGTAGTAGTAGTAGTAGTAGTAGTAGTAGTAGTAGTAGTAGTAGTAGTAGTAGTAGTAGTAGTAGTAGTAGTAGTAGTAGTAGTAGTAGTAGTAGTAGTAGTAGTAGTAGTAGTAGTAGTAGTAGTAGTAGTAGTAGTAGTAGTAGTAGTAGTAGTAGTAGTAGTAGTAGTAGTAGTATAGTAGTAGTAGTAGTAGTAGTAGTAGTGGTGGTAGTAGTGGTAGTAGTGGTAGTAGTGTAGTGGTAGTAGTGGTAGTAGTGGTAGTAGTAGTGGTAGTAGTGTAGTAGTAGTGGTAGTAGTGGTAGTAGTGGTAGTAGTGGTAGTAGTGGTAGTAGTGGTAGTAGTGGTAGTAGTGGTAGTAGTGGTAGTAGTGGTAGTAGTGGTAGTAGTGGTAGTAGTAGTAGAAGAACAGCCCCTAGATCATCCTGTCGCCCTAATCCCGCCTGCGTGTTAGGCTTGGAGTTCTGGTCAGATCTTGGACTTTCCGACTTCGAATCGGCAGTGAATTTTGTGTGGCCGGGCCGATTCGCAGGTCTTCATCTTCCAAAAATGGAGCTGAAACTCTTCGCTGCGCCTAAGTTGGGGCTTCGAGTGTTGGAAGTCTCTAATGATCTCTAATGTATACAGCCTTCATTTTGAGCAGCCGGGAGGGATTGATCGGCTACATACCTCACAACCCTACACCTCCCCAACTCGAACAGGGCAACCCAAGTTGTTCAATCCATGCACAGCGGCCCCGGACTCCCCGCGGAGTTCTGTTACATTGTCCGTTGAACGCATGCACTGCAGATATCCTCTTTGGCAGCCTTTGTCTACTGGTGGCTTTGTATCCTTGGGAGCCTGTACCTTGCCCTTTTCTGGAGAGGGAAAAGGCGGGTACCTGAAGCTCTTTCTCTCGGGCTTAATTGGAAGTGCGCCTGTCTTGTATTCTGTGCTTGCTCGCGCCTCGGCAGCCGCGATTTCCGCCCCGCTTCATGTGAGGAAAAACGCCTTTTGCCTGCTGATTTCTTGGCCGTCCTGGGACAGGTGATTTGGTTTGCATGTGAATGTTAGATCAACGCAAGTCATATTCCTACATCCTTATGTGAAACCGTGCTGGAATTCTTTTTTGCTGCACTGTGTGTCTGAGGCCGCGACCTGCCGACAAGTGATAAAGAGTAGCCGCTTCAGGCTGCTTGTGAATCCAGACAAAATAGGGAAACTAATACGGCGGGATACCGTCAAAACCATCGAATTTGGGGGTCCACTTGTGGCCAAGCGATTTCCTATCAGGGAGACATACGCTTTGAGCAAGGCTAGCTTGGAGAAAGATGAACATCTGATGGTGAATATGTTGACACCTCATGGACCCATAGAAGCCACTAAGGCTTTTCATACCAAAGACTGCCGCTGATTTAACATGTTTAACGGAATGAATACTGGTCGGAAGGCCTTTGCACAATCTTAAGAAGAAAGTTCTGAAGCGAGACACCAGGATGCGGGCGGTCATGCCCGGGACCAACCAACCAGGAAAGAAACCATACACTGCAAGAAACTCGATCAAAACTACCAGCCAGGGAGTTCGTTCCCCTTGAGGCCTGTCGCAAAAGAACCATCTCTGCTCGCTTACAAAGTTGGCAAGGGCTTCAGCAGCTGCTTGAGACAATGGTCTTCTGCCCCGAAGAAGCGGGTCTAGGCTAAGCCCTTGCCACCCTGAAAACTGCATCCCTTCTGGCTGGAGATGCGCGAAGAAGCCGAGATATCTGCGCCGAAGGCAGTCAAAGAGGACATCAAGCGGTAAAGTATTCGTTCTGTACATCTGCAGCACCTTTGTCTCAACATCCCCAAGCAGAACAGAATGTCCCATTACATGACAATTACTGTAGCATTTCCGAGGGCGCTTGCTATTTAACCGCCTGCGGGGCTTACAAGTACAGATCGCAGTCTGTGTTAGTCCTGCAGAGGCCTGTTCGTCCTCGTCAAAAGGGGCAAGTTGGCAAGCCGCCGAGCGCTTAACTAAAGTAGCTGGAGATAAGGGCGAGACCTTGCTATAAGATCGGAAGAAAGAGCTTTAGCTGTGGCTTTCGCTAAAGCATCAACTTGCTCATTCCCTGCGGTGAGAAGAGGACACTGCGATGTTTCTCCTTTGGTGTGTGCTTTGACCTTGACAAACCGTATGCTTCCATTGTGCGCCCTTGCTACAACAAGAAACAGATCCCACAAATCTGGATTTTCAAACTGGTAAGGACAATCCCATTCAAAATTATGCATCTGCAAGAATTGGGCACGACGTAGGACACTAGCACAATCAGAAGCGACAGTGATGTCCCCGTCTGTTAAATGGATAGCCAAGATCAAAGCATAAAGCTCGCAACGAAAGGAGTTAACAGAGGCACCGTGCACGGCTACAGCATGTTTAAAAAGGCCGGGAACTGTAACTGCGGAGGCACCTGCGCGGATTGGCACCCACCGATGGTGAAAAACACTGCCATCCACAAAAATCGTGGACTGTGGACACCAGCGCGTTTCCACCACCGGAAGTTTCCACACCTCTGTAGGCTCGTCATGGAAGTGGGGTGGCTCGAAAAAGATACCCGTTACCCAGGATAACAAAGGTTCGTCACCGTGGGACGGGATGGACTCCTGTAAAGCTTCGCAGTCACGGAACATGTGGCAATGTGTTTCCTGTTTCCCACACTGTGGGCACGCAGCGCTGTCACGTAGTCCTGCCGCTCTATAGCGATGTCCGTTGTAGACAGACCCAGATAAAAGCGATGACAAAATTCCACGTGTGTAGTGAATGTTCGGAGGGAGCTTATCAAGATACCCACGAAGGAACTGGAAATCGTCATCCTTTGCAAAGGTCGTGTCGAGAAGAAACCGCGTAAGGTACACATCTGGCGTGCCATACTGTCCTGGAGTCGGGTTGTCATACCTGAAAGGTGATTGGTTGAGTAAATACTTCCTGACGTCCCGCGCCAACTCTTCCAAAAAAGCGTCTTTGGAACCTGCTTTGAGGGAGATGATGCGGCCATCAGACAAAACCACGTTGAAGGCATTGGGGTCACCTACTTTCCAACCAAGCGCGAAAAACAAGTAAGCCACAACATTGACTACACCGTTGGCTACGTTGTGCTTAGGCGCAGGACTATTTCTAACATCCTCACGAACTTGAGATAAGATTTTGCGAAGCAACTCTGGCTTGAGGTAGGCGAGACGGCGTAACTTCAAGGAAACGTGCTGCACCCACTTTGCAAAAGGGTCCAGCCAAGGGTCCTGTAGCGTGGCAAACAAAAGGAAAGGACATCTCATATTGTTAGCCTTTTTGACAAAAACTTTTGCTGTTGCAGTTCTCAGCTTGGCCAAGGCATTCCTAGAAGGGCCTTGGATCTCAGTCCCATATACCCATTTAGAGTGGCCGTTAGCATGAACATGAATGGCCTTCATTTCGGGAGACAAGGGAAGATGGGAGATCTTCAGCATGGCAACCTTGGCCTTATCGACTCGCTCATCTTGTAGCTTGGGAGAATGCCTCTTATCAAACTGGTGGGAGTAACCCACCATGCTGGAATTCAATGAGCTCAAAGTAAACTCATTAGAACATGATCGCATTGTCTGCACCGCCTCAAAGAATGATAAGGGCAGGGGGTTGACGCGTCGATCGCGAGCCTCCCAATCGTCATTCTTGGAGTTCTGATGCACTTGAACCCTCAACCTTAAACCCTTTAGCCTAAACCTTAAACCCTAAACCTTAAACCTTAAACCCCAAACACTTTAGCCCTAGACCGACCCCACAAAGTTTTGAAATCCCAAGCTGATGCTGGTTTCTGAATGGGACATCCCGGCTCCGGCCACAAGCTGTGGGTTTCAGACCCTCGGCCCGAATTATCCCTTTGTCCCCACCCGTGTTTTGTAGGGTTTTGTAGGTTTAGGGTTTGGGGTTTTTGCAGGGCCCTGTGCACTTGGTGGTTGAAGCAAGAGGTTTTGGGAAAAGACTGTGGCCTAGGCGGCTTAAGCAGGGTGCAGAGTGTTTACGGTCTGAGGGATGGGAGATGGACATTGGGGGCCCAGCAATTGCAGGGAACTTCTTTTGGGATTCAGAATCCGGTGCTTCAAAGCTTGTGAGGCCCAGCAGCAGAGTGGCACGCCCTCGTCGCCGACTCTATCTCAAGCTCCAATCTTAGCACGGTCGCAACATGCCTGACAGGCGACTAGAGCAGCATCGACCCAAACCCCAAGGTCTCCCTTGATGAAGCCTCAAAACCGGCAGATAAAATGGACATCAAGCGCATGTCCAGAGGTTGTGAGCCTTGGAAACCGCATCTCATGACAAGAGCGGCCGCCCGCCCCTAGCCAAGTGGGCCGCGAGTATGAAGCCCATGCAGCCAGCTGTTTACAACCCTTCTTCAAAAGGCTGGCTTGCTTCTTGCCAGGAATCCAGGTACTGGAAGCACGGCCCGAATGTGTCATGACAGTCTCCGCATTCTGTATGGCCCTTGGGATGCAGGCGCTGGAGATCAGGCGAGGTGCTTGGTCTGCAAACGATGGAGCCATTACGAACTTTTCACTCCATTAATTGTAGAGATAGTGGTCTACCAGGGGATTGCAACTACACTCGCCGCAAGCAAGGACTGGCTAAGAAGCAATTTACGTCCAACTCCATCTAAGTGCAGCACTCCTCTAGACTAAGCTACTTCTGGAGTCATAGAACCCCAACAAACGCCTTCGTTGACACAAGGCAATTCATCTGGCTGGTAGTAATTGGGTCTGTCTTGCTCCGAAATTTGTTCATGTTGATCGGAGTTGTGGAGTGAGCTGATGTTGCAACAGTCTGTCTCAGGCGTGTGGTCACAGGCGTGTTGGGTCGCTGGTCAAGAGGCTGTGTGGCGCGGTGATGTGTTGTTGTGGCGTTGAGTCGGAGATCAATGTTTTGCCTGGGTTTTCTGTTTGGTCTGGAGTCGCTGACCACCTTTCCGGTGCAACTCCGTCTCGTAGAACAACAGGCCTTGGATGTTGCCGGAGACCTGCTTCTAGAGTCCTAGAGCTCCATCTCCTTCTTGGCATTGTACCTGGCTCACATGAACCCCAAGTGCCCAGCTCTTCTTGGAGGTCCGCACGAAGGGAGCTGCTGACACCTCGGAACCCTAAACCCTGAACCCCAAACCCTACGTCCATGTTTGGTAGATGTCTTGGCGTTGAGACGTCGGGCCGAGGGCTTGCAACGAAGCAGCTCTCTGCGAGCGGTGGGTTCCCCAAGTCAGGTTCTTTTGGGGACTCTCAACCCTACACCCCAAACCCTAAACCCCAAACCCCAAACCCCAAACCCTAAACCCTAAACCCTAAACCCACACATGAACGTGGTTCAAAAACAATCAGAACACATGGGATTAAGCCGAAAACCCTGATTACCCTAAGGCACATTCCGAAAGAGCATTGGGCCCATACTTGGTACCATGAGTTAACCAACTATAAGTGTACTTGTATGCTGTACTTATAGCCATATTAGGGCACTTAAGGGGCTGACAAGTGGGTTATACGTCCAGTTATAATTGGTTAATAAGTACCCCTAAAACCGAACTAAACCCTAAACCCGAAACCCTAAACCCTAAACCCTAAACCCTAAACTAAGTACAGTGATACTTGGTTCATAAAGTACCCCTAGGCCCTAAACCTCCAATGCAAAAGACTAGGCCACACTGCGTCTAAAGGATACAGCGATATCCCTCTCATCCACAACATGTTGTGACGATCACTGGGCACAAATCTATAACACAACTCACTGCTTGGCTTTTGCCTTCGCTTTAGCCTTGCCCTTGCCCGCTGCTGCGGCCTTTGGCCGAGCGTGCAGCCGCACGTGTGAGCAAGCACTCTCATAGTCCTCGCAAGCCTTTACCACCACTGCACGCTGCTTCTCGGTGTTCTGCCAGTCATGGGCAGAGTAGAGGATTTGTAGCTTCTCATTCGCGCTCACCATTGCTCTGACGTGGGGCTGCAAATCGGCGATCAGGGACTTCTTGGTGTTCTCCGGCCTCAATCATGGATCACTTGGCCACTACCCCAATGTTCATCTGTAGTATCCCCCCTTCCGCCTCTGGTTTGGGGCAAAGGTTTGGGTTTAAGGTTTGGGGAAGGGAAGGGGGGGAGGAAGGTGGGGGAAGTGGGGGAAGGGCGGGGAGAGGGGGGAAGGGGGAAGGGGGGGAAAGGAGGGGAAAGAGGGGGAGGGGAAGGGGGGGGGGGGAAGGGGTGAGATATTATTTTGTACGTTCTTTTTACATATGTACACATAAACATATATCTGTATACACATAAGCATATATATGACCACTATACAGATTCCCGTGTATATATATATATATATCAATTTAATTTTAAGTGTATATATAGTCTATATGATGAATATATACATATTTATCTAGAACATTCTCAAATAAATAGCCTAAATCTATATTGACATTTATTCTTCTATTTATCTATTTATTTTTTGACTTCCATTCTATATGTACTATATATATACAGATTATTATTACCATTATTATTCTTATGATAATAAATATTCTTGTCACTCATAATTATTATTCTTGTATTTTTGTATTGTTTTTTATTCTCAATATATATATATATATACATTGTTATTAGTTTCATATTTTCCAGCACACATGGGGTAAGACCGCTACAAGAAAATATGCCTGAGAAAAGAAAACTCGCATTGACTGGTCATGTTATCTTAGGCATGCTCCCACTGGACACGTTGCCAGTTGCTGGGGCTCGAGCTTGAAGGCTTGCAGAAGTCCATCATTGGATATGGGTTCCTGACGGCGGCACAACACATTGCAGACCTGTTTTTTGCCATCCAGGTTGCAGGGGTTAAAAACGCGGCTTTTCCAGGTATGGCCTGGAATTGCGCTCCAGATGATTGGCTGGCAGGACTGCTGATGGGTTCTGACGCCCACAGGAATGCACCTCCGAGTCGAGCAGCAGCGTTGCTGGTCGTGGTGGGATCGCCGGGTGACAAACAGGAAACAAGGCAAAGGGGACCGCAAGGGCACTCTCTTGGACGTGCAGCCAAACGTGCCCCCCGCAGCAGCCGTCGCATTTCTCGCGGGCGGACCGGACGTACTGTAACCCAGCATGCCGGGCACCCGTCTTCACAAGAAAAACGAATTACAAAGTCAACCGATTCACGGAGTATCCCCGGGTTGCCGGACACTTGGGCGTTTAGTGCAAGACACACGATGGACATTTGAACAATAGAGAGACGTCGATGCGGAGGTTGTGGAGGTAGACTCTGACACTTCAAGTAAGCGAAACACTGAAAGAAACCCCTCACTGTCCCCACCTCGAGACAAACACACAGGTTCACACATGGGCATTAAGGAGATCTTATGCCTACACTTGCCCATTCGACGTGCGAAAAATGCTAATACTGACGAATAATTCAGACACTGTTTGCCAAGTTTTGTCGTTGAGGTGCGTTCTCTCAAATCGCGATTGGTGCCGGCAGAGTCTTGTTCGCATTGGTCTCACCGTGCTGGCCTTGCGTTAAGTTGTCTTGCAATAAGGGCCTCTGCGCTAGTGGTTGCTTCTTTGTGATGCACCTACGCACTTTGCCCCAAGGGAAAGAAACTGTGTGCTTCTCGGCCAAACATTGATTGCAGGGTCAATGCACACTGGCAACGCACATGTTGCGGGATTTCCGACATCGTCTTCTTCGAGCACTGAGAGGGGCTTGTTTCACCCAGATCGTAGCTTGGATTTTGGTTTGGTGCTGTTTCGTGTTGTTGCTTTTGCGGTGTTGGTTTGTTGTGCTTTTCACTTAGTTCTGTCTCACACGACTCAACCCACAAGAACGGCCTACTGTGCTGCTGATGTAGTAAAAGGGCGCCCGTTTCAAAAAAAAAACTACTTTGTCATATGCTCTGCAGGAGCTGGCATCGGCGTTGTGATGATGGTTCTTTTCGATTGGCGCTGGTAGTGTTTGCCACACGGATTCGGCCCGTGCGTACAAGCAGCTGGGCCTCGAGGATGGCTCCCTTTTCGATGGCTCCTTCTGCAACGCAAAGGAGCTTGAGGGTCTTGCCCACACCAATGTCAAGCACAAACCTCAAAACCGGAGTTTGCCAAGCCGTTTGACGTGCCTCTGTGGCAGAGTATTGATGACGATTGGAAGGTTGAGACGCCGGTGGCACGTAGATGCTGGATGGCTTTTTTGCCAGCTTCCGCCAAGACGTGGGGCGGCAGTCCTACACTACTGGACCCACTCCAAAGCAAGCTGATGCTTGTCGTTGGTTCACTTCGAAAGAAGGAGCGTGACGACCCCCTGCGTGCTTGGTCAACGCTGGCCGAACATCATTTGAAAATCGAACAGTGCGAGCAGCCCAAAAAGCGGCTTGCTTCTGATGCTGGAGTGGGATTGTCAGCGGCGGGGTGGGGGTGGGGTCCTGTGGGAGGCGGCCGCAGGGGGGGGGGGGGGGGGGGGATAATCGCCCCGCGAGGGGGGGGGGGTCTATTTGTTTTTCTGTATATATATATATATAGATGGATAGACAGATAGACAGATGGATAGATATACTTGTGGGATGGAGTGCTTGGAGTACTTTCTTGGGATGCAACTGAAGTGCTTTGAGAATAATCATAAAGTGATCTCGACGTGCGCCTGTTGTGGTCTTTGCACTGTTTGGGGTCTACGCTGGCATTATATAATACATAATTTTACATAATGTGCACACGTATATATGATATATAACATATAACATACAACACCTAATACTTCGTATAATGTAATGCAATTATTTTCCATCTATAGTTTCAGTATGTTTTACTGCCGCATTCATTCTCTTCCAGCTTTGATATCCATCCCAATCTAGTTTCATGCGTTCCTCATTGTGTTTTCGGTTTCTTTTCTTAGAGCGGTATGTCCAGAAACGACCATGGGTCATGGTCGAAAGGCAAACAATGTACACGCAGTCGTTACAATTTATAACTCTACAAAACAACTTTGAAAGGACACGAATCATCGCATCAATCAGAATGCATGTACGTTTTATCACGGTTTATGTTTGCTAACAACATTCCGACCTTAACGACGGTCGGCTCTTCTGTCTAGGCACATGGCCAGCGTAGCAATAATGTTGACAATGGTTGTTCTTCCTTGTCGCAGCGCTTGTCATTATCATCATGTTGCAATCGTGCTTATCCATCGTAGGAATGTGATGCATGGAGACCCTCAAAATTATTGCGCTGGGCCGTTGTTGAATATGTTATTCCAGCTTTTTGGTCCGCAGTGCTCAAGCCGGCGTTGCAGAAGAGCCAAAGCTGAGCAGAACGACTGTTGCACAGCTGAGTCAAGCCAGTTCCAAACCCTTCTGGATGCCACCTCCCAATTTTTTCAGTTTTATACCAGCAGCCAGGCAGCAGCATACTTTGCCCGAAATAGATTGAAGCTTTCACGGTCTGTCTGCAAGTGGACCGCCGTCAACCGGGAGGTCATGGAGGCTGGCGTTGTTTGGTCGTGCGAATGATTTGAACTTGAGGTTTCAGTTTCCTTTTTTCCGGCGGATGAACACCAACAGACGTACGACAACTCTAGAGTCTAGAGTTGTAATACTGTTGTCATGACCAACAACATTGACATTTGGAATGGTTCTGAACATCATTCAAGGGTGGGTCATTCGGGTCAAGGAGCTTTCTGTGTTGACTTACGTTAACGGACGATGTCCTGAGTTTGTCTTTTGAGAACCTTGGTTGAGTCTCCTTCCGGTTGTGCTTTTGAATATGTAGACTTGCTGACAAGACGAGACATTATGGGGCCGGGCCAGGTATGTTTTGCCTACGTCTGTGAGTGTGTGCGGAAGAATGCTGACAGAGTTTCATCTTGCGTCCATTGTAATCAGGGGGGCCAACAGTCACTCCTTGGGGCGTGCTGCCCAATGAAAAACCACCCAGGCGGAGTCAATTTCTGGCTTAGCACTGCGTCTTGCTGATCTTCACTTCTGTTGAATTGCGTCGGGACCTGCTAGCCTTCAAGACTCTAGACAGTGAGAGTCATTTCCATTATCATAAGGTCTCCCATCTTCATTGTCCAGTAAACTGGAGGAAAAAAGGGACGGCAACAAGAAAGAGATGATGAGGCAAATAAGATCCCCTAAACCCTAAACCCTAAACCCTAAACCCTAAACCCTAAACCCTAAACCCTAAACCCTAAACCCTAAACCCTAAACCCTAAACCCTAAACCCTAAACCCTAAACCCTAAACCCTAAACCCTAAACCCTAAACCCACTAAATCATTGGTTTAAATAAGCACCCTGAACCTCCAAGTAGGGTCCTTCGTCCAGCTGGTTCCAGCCCTCGGTGAATTCTCAGGGGGCTTCCCTAAACCCTAAGCCCTAAGCCCTAAGCCCTAAGCCCTAAACCCTAAACCCTAAACCCTAAACCCGAAGCCCTAAACCCTAAACCCTGCGGGTTAGGGCTAAAAGTGGGGAACGTACTTACCCATGGTCGAGCCAGGGAACTTCTCGGCTGGAGGTTTGTCAAATCGCTAGTCGTGCGCAAAGCCCAGCCCTGAAGCCCTAATTCTTGACACCCCAAAGCCCTGAACCTTAAACCCTAAGCCCTAAAACCCCAAAGCCTTATGCCCGACTGCCTAATCCTGCTAAAGCCCTGAAGCCCTGAAGCCCTGAAGCCTTGAAGCCCTAAACCCTAAACCCTAATCCCTAAACCCTAATCCCTAAACCCTAAACCCTAATCCCTAAACCCTAAACCCTAAACCCTAGACCCCAAACCTTAAGCCCTAAGCCCTAAGCCCGAAGCCCTAAGCCCTAAGCCCTAAGCCCTAAACCCTAAACCCTAGACCCTAAGCCTTAAGCCCTAAGCCTTGAGAACCCTAAACCCTAAACCCCTAAACCCTAAGCCCTAAACCCTCAACCCGAAACCAAGAGGCTGTCACATCCGGGCCCGTTGATGCTGCTGACCTTCGAGGAGAGCGCGCCGAGGGCCCACTCCTCAACCCAAAATTCTCCCGCCACGTGTGGACGGTTTAGGGTTTAGGGTTTAAGGTTTCGGGTTTAGGGTTTAGGGTTTAGGTTTGCGCCACAGAAGCCCGAAGCCAGGAAAGCTTCACGGGGGCCTTGTTTTCGCGGGCAGGAAGGTCTCGTGGGATGTGCGGTCGAGGCAGGGTTCCGGGAATGGATTCAATGCAAAATCCTAGACCTCAAAAGACCTAATCTTTGGGATGTTCCCAGTCCTTAATAGGGATTATAGTACCCCCCCCACCCCCCATTTTAAGGACTGTTCGTATAAGGGGGAACATCCCTAATCTCTCCAGAAGCTCGCTGAGATGTAGTGGCACCTGTTCCTGGGTCCCCCAGTAGTACTCCCTTTTTGTTTTGTTTTGGGGGCTCCTTATTCAAACTGAATAATAAGACAGAAGGTACCTGGATTTTTCAGGAGTTACTGGGGAAGCTAGGTTACATTCCCACAGACGGAGCGCCTTCACCCCAAGTCCCACATGACGAAGCCGGGGGCGGGGGGGGGGGGGGACCTAAACCCTAAACTAAACCCTAAACCCACTCTGTGTCCAAGGCAGTCGAGTGGCACCCTTCCAATCAAACGGCTGGCAGCTCAGTTACCCCCTGCCAGTTTCAGATATCAGCGGGACGGAGCCGTGAGTTCGGGTGCCGCGCAGATGCCGGATTCATGTCCCCGCGGGGTTTAGGGTTTAGGGGTTGCCTGCCCCCCATGAGACCAAAGAGGGCAGCCCTGAATTCTTAGAAAAACGCGTTCAGGAATGATTGTGCAGCCGGAGCTTTAGACATTGTTTCATGGTTTGCTACCTGTAGTCCTTGAACCATGGACATCTTCAGCCCCTTGGCCTGCGTTTCTGGATTCGCTGCTACAGGATGGCGCAAAGTCATAACTTCTGATCCGGCCACCGGCATGAGAATCGTCAGATGTGTTGGGGTTCCCCTCAGTTCCGGCATCGAAAAGATTTCCGAGGGTCTAGGAATGTGCTCAGGAAATACCTTTGGCCTAAGCCTTGAACCTTGAGCCCAACAACCAACACCCAAAATTGGCCCTAAACCCCCTTGAGGTGTTTCTAACTATGCACGACAGCTACATCCTGTCGGGGCCTCACGCAACCGGGTAACCGGCGCGATTGTCAAGGTCTCGGTCGAAACACTTCAGCCGTCAAGTCAAAGTCACAGAATCCCTCAACCCTAAACCCGAACCCTAAACCTTAAACCCTAAACCCTAAACCCTAGACCCTGGAGTCAGACCCTAGACCCTAGACCCTAGACCCTAGACCCTAGACCCTAGACCCTAGACCCTAGACCCTAGACCCTAGACCCTAGACCCTAGACCCTAGACCCTAAACCCTAAACCCTAAACTCTGGGGTTGCTTGGGGTTTCGGCCTTGGGGGGTTGCTCGCCTGGCTGAGGCTTCAGGTCCACGTAGGGGCGCAGCGTTTTTCTCCGACCCGAAGACCGAGCAATCCTGTGGGCTCTAGGGTTTAGGGTTCAGGGTTTAGGGTTTAGGGTTCAGGGCTTAGGGTTGCGGATGCCCGCGTGAGGCCTTCGCCCGGTGGATGCCCCAAACGACGAGTAACCCACCTTCCTGCAGATCCGCGCAAGTCAGCAACCTGTGGCGTCCACGCGAAAACAACAAACCAAACCAAGCCAAGCCAAACCCAACCAAACCAAACCAAACCAACCAACAGCAGCAGCAGCAGCAGCAGCAGCAGCAGCAGCAACAACAACAACGACAACAACAACGACGACCTCGCTCCGCAGGTCCGCCTTGCGGCGGACGTTCCCCTCCTTCCAGGCTGAGCGCGTTGATCTCCCGAAGGGAATGCAGGATGTGAGAGGGGGCCGTTTCCGCATATTATGGTCCCTTTGGTTTGGATACCGTCAACACTAAAGCAGATGCCAAGAAAATCCAGTTCTTACTGCGCCAGACATCCCACACACGGGCGTAGTAATGTAGAAAGGCTACGAAGCGGATGACATCCGACGCGACAGGCTCGCTGATCCATGCGGCTGGAGGAGTCCGAGGTGAGATTGTCCACTGCGCTGCTTCCAGGTTTGAAGTTGCGACTAGATGCGGCTAGTAAGGCTAGTAGATTTTCGTGGAAACGTGATAGGGCTTGCCTGGCTGGCGCAGTTGTTGGACTTCTGTTGGAACGCGCATACACAGACACGGACACAAACGCAAGCAACGCGGCCACTTACTAGAGAGCTTCGCCGACGTGCTGACGCATACTTCGCTCAGAGCATGGCTTATGCAACAAAAACACATTGATAGCGTTCCGGAACGCAGGCTGGAACCTCACAGCAACCCTTTGAGTGCCAAGTTGGGTCTCGGCCTCACTGAGCCCGAGCCCCGTCCGAGCCCTGGTCTCAGTGCAATGCATGAACCTCGCGGCGCAGCGACTCTGTTGTGAATGTTTGTCACAAATTCCTTCAAGCCCAGGTGTCTCTACAGCGGTGTGAGCCCATCGCCCAGGCGAAGTCGTAACAAAAAGGTGCACTGTCATGTCACGCGGGGGAGGCTGCAGAATCAAGTTTTCCCAACCTGCTGGCAGGTTGATTGGTGTTGTCGGACGAGAGTCGAAGCCACCACTAGCTACCACCACGCCTCGCTTCTGACCACCCAAGGCTGGGAGATCCCAAATGCTGTGGGGCAGTGACCATTGCCGGGAATGAGTTGAACAGTTGCCGATTCCGGCCCATGATATGTCGACACACTGTTGTGCCTTGAGTGCCTGCAGTTTCTTAGGGACGAAGTTTGTGTGTCGGCGTGGGTCGGTGTCATGGATGGGGCCCACTGGACACACACAGCGACAGAACCTCCGAAGCCAATCTCTTTCACCGACAGTCGAAACTCGTGGATGCCATGCAGCATGGCCGAAAAGCCTTGACAGGCTGTTGCATGCCTGTGCTTGGTCCTGCCCTCGCAGATGCAGGCAGCTTGTGCTTGCTATCTCGAAACTCGCAAAGAATGTTTCGCATTTGACAGCGGGTGGCTTCAGCGGAATGTGCGAGAAATTCGATCGATCACCGATTTCAGTGCGGCCGCCGTGCGAAGTGGTCTTTCAGACCAGATGGTCCGGAAGGGCAAGCTTTTCTAGCTGTTAACTTGGCCCCACCGGCCGTCAGGTTCAGTGTTGCCAGCTTCCGACTCTGCCGGGGACTGCTGTCCCTGTGCTGCGTGCTTGCCGCTTACAGCATCGTTGAGGGCTTGCAGCAAGAGAGAACGGGCTTGCTTTGGACTTCACTTGTTTGGCCGTCTGGCCTTTGGAATCTCAAGAATCCCCAAACTGTGATGAAGGTTTTGCAAAGCATGTCGTTGTAAATCTAGAAATCCGGAGGCACGCTTGGCCATTGGCAGCACGCAATGTGCATCAGAGCTCTAAAGCCTTTGAGTCGGAAGGTGACTTGCGTTTGACGACCCGGACGCTACAACCCAAGGCTCGGAGACTCATACCTGCCGCCGATTCCGACGCATGGCTCGTCGTCAAGTGTCCGTTTACACCGGTTGGCCTTGAGTGCCTGTAGTTTCTTAAGGGCGAAGGTTGTGTGTCGGCGTGGGTCGGTGTCATGGATGGGGCCCACTGGACACAAACAGCGACAGAACCTCCGAAGCCAATCTCTTTCACCGACAGTCGAAACTCGTGGATGCCATGCAGCATGGCCGAAAAGCCTTGACAGGCTGTTGCATGCCTGTGCTTGGTCCTGCCCTCGCAGATGCAGGCAGCTTGTGCTTGCTATCTCGAAACTCGCAAAGAATGTTTCGCATTTGACAGCGGGTGGCTTCAGCGGAATGTGCGAGAAATTCGATCGATCACCGATTTCAGTGCGGCCGCCGCGCGCAGCGGCAGGTTCAGTGCTGCCAGCTTCCGACTCTGCCAGGGACTGCTGTCCCCGTCCTGCGTGCTTGCCGCTTACAGCATCGTTGAGGGCTGCAGCAAGAGAGAACAGGCTTGCTTTGGACTTCGCTTGTTTTGCCCTTGGAATCTCAAGAATGCCCACACTGCGATGAAGATTTGGCAAAGCATGTCGTTGTAAATCTAGAAATCCGGAGGCACGCTTGGCCATTGCCAGCACGCAATGTGCATCAGAGCTCTAAAGCTTGTTGAATCGGAAGGTAATCTGCGTTTGACGACCCGGACCTTACCACCCAAGGCTCGGAGATCCTGTGGCCACAACGCTTGTGCTTCTGGACTCAGGATGATGTGCTTCGGACCGTACAAACAGTTGTGGCATGGCGCTACATGCTGTAGACATGACCGTTGCCGGGTTTGAGTTGAACCGTCGCCGATTCTGGCACATGGCTCGTCGTCAAGTGGTTGTTTGCACCGGCTAGCCTTGAGTGCTTGTAGTTTCTCAAGGGCGAAGTTTGCGTGTTTGTGTGGCACAAACAACGACTGCACCTCCGAAGCGAATCTCTTTCACCAACATTCGAGACTCGTGGATGCCATCGTGCAGCATGATTGACAAAGCTTTGAAGGCTGTAGTAGTCTGGTACGCTCAGATGGGGGCAGCACTCACAGAGGGCCACTGCGCAGATGTTCGGCAGGGTTCGCCTAAAGTTGGTTTCAGTCCTTCGTCAAAGCATTCTGTCTTCGTCTAAGGCTCGGGGGGTTCATCAAAGGCCGTCCGCCTTACACAAGTTGTGTCAAACACATTCTTTTGTCCCTCGAACCTGCCGCCCCCCTCTGAGCCATGCCTGTGCCTGGTCCTGTCCTCGCAGATGCAGGCCTGAGCACCTCGCGCACCGAAGCTCGTAAAGAATGTTTCGCATTTGACAGTGGGTGGCTTCAGCGGACTGCGCGAGAAATTCGATGAATCAAGGATTCCAGCGCAGCCACCGCGCAGAGCAGGCCTTCGGACCAGATCACCTGCCCGCGCCGGCTGTCACGGCCGTCAGCTGCACTGTCGAAAGACTCCGACTCTGCCGGGGACTGCTGTCCCGGTCCTGCGTGCTTTGGACTTCGCTTGTTTTGCGTGCGCTGCAAGTTTCCAGAACCTCAAAACATGCCCGAACTACGATGCGTCAAGTTTGGCGAAGCATGTCGTTGTAAGTTTTGGAAATCCGAAGGCACCCTTTGCCATTGACAGCACGCACAGTGCAAGAGGGCCCTAAAGCCTGTTGAATCGGAAGGTAATCTGCGTCGGACGACCCTACCACCCAAGGCTCGGAGGTCCTTACCTGTGGCCACAGCTGCTGTACCTGTCGCCACAATGCTTGTGCCTTTGGATGATGTGCTTTGGACCCTACAAACAGCTGTGGCATGACACTGCATGCTGTGGACATGACCGTTGCCGGGTTTGAGTTGAGCAGTCGCCGATTCCGGCCCGCGGCTCGTCGCAACCTCCAAGGCCAATCTCTCTCACCAACAGTCAAGACTCGTGGATGCCATGGTCCAGCATGACCGACAAAGCTTCGAAGGAGGGCCACTGCGCAGATGTTCGGCAGGGTTCGCCTAAGCCCCGCAAAAGGTTTGTCAAACCCTTTCCCCTTCGCCCATGTTTCGGCGCCTTTGTGGAAGCAGGGGTTAGTGTCTGTTCTCACTGAGACTGCCTGGATTTGATTGCGCGGCTTCGCAAGTTGGTTTCAGTCCTTCGTCAAAGCATTCTGTCTTCGTCTAAGGCTCGGGGGGTTCATCAAAGGCCGTCCGCCTTACACAAGTTGTGTCAAACACATTCTTTTGTCCCTCGAACCTGCCGCGCCCCTCTGAGCCATGCCTGTGCCTGGTCCTGTCCTCGCAGATGCAGGCCTGAGCACCTTGCGCACCTCGCGTTTGTGATGTCGAAGCTCGTAAAGAATGTTTCGCATTTGACACAGGGTGGCTTCAGCGGACTGCGCGAGAAATTCGATGAATCAAGGATTCCAGCGCAGCCACCGCGCAGAGCAGGCCTTCGGACCAGATCACCTGCCCGCGCCGGCTGTCACGGCCGTCAGCTGCACTGTCGAAAGATTCCGACTCTGCCGGGGACTGCTGTCCCGGTCCTGTGTGCATGCCTCTTGCAGCATCTGGAGGGCTTGCAGCACACTGCTGTAGCGTGCCTGTGCTTGGTTGCCCTCGGAGATGCGGACGTGAGCACTTCGCGCTTGCGATGTCAAAACTCGAAGAGAATGTTTCGCGTTTGACAGCAGGTGGCTTCAGCGGAATGCGCGAGAAATTCGATCGATCACCGATGTCAGCGCGGCCGCCGCGCGCAGCGGTCTTTCAGACCAGATGGTCCGGAGGGGCACGCGTATATAGCTCATCACCTGGCCCCACCGGCCGTCAGGTTCAGTGCTGCCAGCTTCCGACTCTGCCGGGGCTTGCTGTCCCAGTCCTGCGCGCTTGCCTCTTGCAGCATCTGGAGGGCTTGCAGCGCGAGAGAACAGGCTTCTTTGGGACTTCGCTTGTTTTGCGAGCCCTGCACGCCTCTGGAACTTCCAAAATGCTCGGACTGTGACGCACCAACCTTGGCAAAGGATTTCGTTGTAAGTTTTGGACATCCGAAGGCACCTTTTGCCATTGACAGCTTATACAGGGCTCTAAAGCCGGCTGAATCGGAAAGCAATTTGCGTTTGATGACCCTACCACCCAAGGCTCGGAGATCCGTACCTGTGGCCACAATGCCTGTGCCTCTGCATGATGTGCTGCGGACCCTGCAAACAGTTCGGACCTTGCCCTACATGCTGTGGACATGACCATTGCCGGGTTTGAGTTGAACAGTCGCTGATTCCGACCGATGGCTCGTCGTCACGTGTCCGTTTACACTGTTGTGTCCTGAGTGCCTGCAGTTTCTTGAGGGCGAAGCTTGTGTGTACGGTGTCATGGGTGTTGCCAACTGGGCGCAAACAGGGACAGATCCTGCTAAGCCACCCTCTCTCACCAGCATTCAAGACTTGTGGATGCCGTTGTGCAGCATGGCCGCGAAGGCATTGAGAGGCTGTAGAGTGTCTGTGCTTGGTCCTGCCCTTGTGAATTTGTACCTTTGCTAGTTATTTTGATGCTCCACCCGCTCCCCACCCCGACCTTCCCACTGTCCTTGCGAACACCCCTGGCAGGACTTGGGTGTATTCGGGAGTTTCCGTCCGTATACAGCAGGAGTTGAAAGTTACTCTGCGGGCGGAACCCGGGGGCTCTGGGCTGGATCTCTCCTCTCCCCAAAAGTTTGAGGGTCACTGAAAGGAAGAAGTTGGCGCCAGAAGTTACGCCCACGATGCTCAGCAGAGCTGGTGGCTACATGCGAGTTGGTGGGCCTTCTGATCAATGCCAAAAAACTGGCATGTTGATTCATGGCTAGCATTGGCTAACGCAAACCACAAGTAGTCAGAAGCAGATCTCTGATGGGTTTCAGATTGGCTGTTTGGGTGCCGCACATTTCGGGCCCGCTGACTCGGAACCCGGGTGTAATTAAGAACTGTCGGAAGATGTCGGAAGGGTGCTGGGGAGGGACGGGGCATGGCGGGGTGCAGGATGCACACATAGCCTGGTCCTTGAATTCTGAACTTGCAGTGTCCCGGTCCTTCGAGAGTTTCTGGCAGGCACCCATCGTACTTGCCACCCCCACCCTGCCTAGAAGGTATGCATTCCGCACCTGTGGCCACACTTGGATGCACGCCGTGGATCTAGGGCTGAGCGATACACAGATTCCCCGGCCGTTGTGCCTTGAAAGGCGGTCCACTCTGTCGGCTGAGGCCAGGCACTTTGGATCAGGAACACGAACGTCCATCCATGTTAACAGCGTGACACGCAGCAAGGACTGGTTGCCTGTTGGCCAGGCTCAGGTCTGAGCATGGGGGGCTTGTTGAAGCTTGTTGATTCAGAAGCTGATTTGGGCTTGACAACCCACGAACCCTAGAAATCAATGCTCGGAAATCAGGTCTGTGGCCACAAGGTTGTACCTTTGGATGCACGCCGTGGAGGTGACCATTGCTAGGTTTGAAAGATACACCGGCCCACTGCGATCTGACCATGCGGATCTTCGTGCCTTTTGCCAGATCCCGCCGATCCCTCTTGGCCTCTCAAAGCTGGTTCTTGCCTGTTGGCCAGGCTCAGGTCTCGCCTGAAATCTGACGCCGCCTTGCAGACAGCGAAGGAGGCTGCCGCATCTGGCGCTGGATGCATCCTTAGTGGCGCCAGCTTTCGACTTCTTTCTTCACGTTGAGCAGTGCCGAAAGCATTTTGAACCACTCATGCCCGCCGTACTCTGTAGCCTGACACCTGAGAGTCTGGTGGCAAGATCTTGAATTTCCGAATGCGCTGGCCTAACCTCTCGGCCGTCTGACCGTGCAGTATGAACTTTCGATGTCTCAGAATGTCTCAGCTGTGTCCTTGCCCAGACCCTTAGACCAATATTAGAGCCATTAGATTGTCCGACTCGTTGTGACTGGAACATCATGCCCCACCTGTTCGCAAGTTCGCGTGGTGCGAGTCGGCACAAGGTGACAAGGTGAAAAATCGAAAGTGTCGACGACGGCTCCCGCGTGCTGGAATCCCAGGTGCACAGGTTGCCACTGTAAGCAGCTCTCTAAAGGATCCCAAAGGGGCCACCGTGAAAGCTCTTATGGGGTTCATACATAAGTTCTTACACAGAATTAGAGGCCAGAGAGCCTGGCACAGAAAGCTAGCATCGGGATTTGTAGACATCTAGAAGCGCTCAGCTTGAAAAACTCCGACCCACCCTGTGGGATTCACTGACACGTGCATGCGAGGCCTTCTGCACACGTTGAGCAGGCGTTGAACCAGGCGTTGAACCAGGCGTTGAACAAGTTCTGAACAAGTGTTGCGCAAGTCTGCGCGCGCCAAGTTGTCGGTGTCAAGCCCATGTGAAGAGTTCGCTCTTTTGCGCATCTGGTTCTCAGACGTGGCATCCAGCTCGTAGTACATGATTATGGCATATCATGGCGACACTCTCGGTGACCCAAGGGTTGTGGGCCCTTTCATGACACGCGCCCTGTGCACAAAGTACCTACTGCGGAGCCGCATGGTATGTACTGCATCGACTGCACCTTTGGCCTTTCAAATCGCGTGTGGGGCCCATGAAATTTGCGACAAGATGGGCATCTGTCTTAATTGAATCCAGCGGTTGCAGCCAACATGTTCTTCCGAAGAACGCTGACGCTTGCGGTTTGCACAAGGTTGATGCGCTGTCCAGGCTGCCGCTTCAATCTGGAGGACTAGAGGCCCATGGGTCAAAGCGCCCGATTCGGCTATCCCGTGCGTCATGATCGCATGGCACTTCATGGCACATGTGCGCAAGTTCAGTTGTTCAGAAGCGAAACAGCCACACACAGCCCACTTCAGATTCAGTGGTGTACTGTCTGGAAATGTTTGGAAATGTCGAAAACCAACTCGCCTGCATCCCGCTTGCATTGTTGATGCCGTGCGTCTTTGCGCTTCCGGATTCCAATCTTTGTGTGGCCATTGCACATTCGCAGCATGTTCGCAGCATGTTCGCAGCATTTTGGCAGCGTTGTGTGGGAAGGTTTCTCCTTGGCGGCCATGATGCGTAGAGGGCCGCTTCCCTGAAAAAATCGGAACTCTGCCGGGGGCTTGTGGCTTCAATCCGTGGCCAGGCCTTCAAACGCCATCAAACACCCTGTGCGCTCACGCCGCAGAGGCTCCCTGAGCCGGCCCACCGGAAGCATGTGTGCAGAGTTGCTCGGAGGCGGAGGCGGCCGGGGGCTTCGCCCCAGAGGCTCCTCCCCAGAGGCTCTTCCCCGGAGCTGCTCGGACCGATGTTCAGGTGCACGTGGTTGAAGCTCAAGCGCAACCCCTCAGGACCGGCAACTCCTTGATGTCTCGCTTTGCGATCTCCGAATCCGACGAATTCGCCGGATCTCCCCATCACTCCCATCCTTGCCATCCTGCTCAGCGTCACTACCATGTGCCACCGCCATGTGCTCGAACTTCTGGTATGGCGGGCTCCAAGGAAAGCTCCTGTTGCGGACAGTGCTTCTCAGATGCACAAGCGTCCTGTCCTCGTATGTCCGCAACCTTTTTTTGTGACGATCAGGGAGCTGGAAGACGCATTCTCTTTCAAGGTACAAACGCACGAAAGATTTTGAACAGCTCGCGCTTGTTCGCGGGCCCCGAGACACACGGGCGTTGCCTCGGAGCACATAGGACTTGTCCTAGTAGAACACAGTAGAACACAGTAGAACACAGTAGAACACAGTAGAACACAGTAGAACACCGTAGAACACCGAGTAGGACAGGGTAGAACGCAGTAGAACACAGTGGAACACAGTAGAACATAGTAGAACATAGTAGAACTAGTAGAGCATAGTAGAATTACATGCTGTAGAGTACCTCAGAAAAGGTACCTTGGATCCTGAAACTCCTTCAAGAAATGGCCCTTCTGCAATGCCGCCGTGACATCATCCTTGGCATCGCAGCCGGTCACAGTTGTGCGTGAGGGTGTGGTAACCTCCAGCAGGTACAGGCGCGAGATCCTGTAAACATTGCAGCGTCGTGTCTTACCAGGTCTTAGGATGACGCAGGCCCCGCACCCGGCTGACGCTCACTTTCGGCCGAGACTGAGCATCGAGGTGCAGCCCGACACCGCACCGGGGTACAAGCAGGTGAATTTTCGAAGATTTCTGATGAGTTTGAAAAGCGATCTCTGTGCAAATGCTCAGGCGAGAGATGCATGATCTCCAAAGGTTCTTGGTGCTAAATATGTGTGTGTGCGACTACCTTCTTCAGTTCAACAGGAGGGTCTCTACATGTTTCCACTGTCGCACACGAATCCAAAGGGTGAACTGGACACTGCGCTTTTGACAAGTCGATTCTCAGCAAAAGGCCGCTATACCCTCTACTGACTACTTTTGCGAAGCGATGCCTTCGGCGTTTTCGTTCGCGAGCGCCTTCTCGTTACCTTGAAGTGGCTTGCTGATAATGGGTGGAGCTGTGATTCTTCTTGCAGCTTGAGCTTCGTCGCCATGGATTTCAGCGACTTCGAACCGATCCAAGACTTCTCCTACGCGGCGCTGCTGCCAATTGTGGCCTTCTCTGCGTGGTAAAATGAGGATGGAAAGTTGGGCAACTTTATTCAGCTGCTTGTTCGCAGGCAAACTGAACCTTTCAGTGGCTTGCGCAGCGAAAAGAGGAACCCCAGCTTAACAGCAGTGCGCTAACGTGCTGGTGGTGGTGGTGGTGGTGGTGGTGGTGGTAGTAGTAGTAGTAGTAGTAGTAGTAGTAGTAGTAGTAGTAGTAGTAGGCGTAGTAGTAGTAGTAGTAGTAGTAGTAGTAGTAGTAGTAGTAGTAGTAGTAGTAGTAGTAGTAGTAGTAGTAGTAGTAGTAGTAGTAGTAGTAGTAGTAGTAGTAGTAGTAGTAGTAGTAGTAGTATAGTAGTAGTAGTAGTAGTAGTAGTAGTAGTAGTAGTAGTAGTAGTAGTAGTAGTAGTAGTAGTAGTAGTAGTATAGTAGTAGTAGTAGTAGTAGTAGTAGTAGTAGTAGTAGTAGTAGTAGTAGTAGTAGTAGTAGTAGTAGTAGTAGTAGTAAGTAGTAGTAGTAAGTAGTAGTAGTAAGTAGTAGTAGTAAGTAGTAGTAGTAAGTAGTAGTAGTAGTAGTAGTAGTAGTAGTAGTAGTAGTAGTAGTAGTAGTAGTAGTAGTAGTAGTAGTAGTAGTAGTAGTAGTAGTAGTAGTAAGTAGTAGTAAGTAGTAGTAAGTAGTAGTAGGTAGTAGTAGTAGTAGTAGTAGTAGTAGTAGTAGTAGTAGTAGTAGTAGTAGTAGTAGGAATAGTAATAGTAGTAAGGAGTAGTAGGAGTAGCAGGAGTAGTAGGAGGAGTAGGAGGAGTAGGAGGAGTAGGAGGAGTAGGAGGAGTAGGAGTAGTAGGAGTAGTAGGAGTTGTAGGAGTAGTAGGAGTAGTAGGATAGTAGGAGTAGTAGTAGTAGTAGTAGTAGTAGTAGTAGTAGCAGCAGTAGTAGTAGTAGTAGTAGTAGTAGTAGTAGTAGTAGTAGTAGTAGTAGTAGTAGTAGTAGTAGTAGTAGTAGTAGTAGTAGTAGTAGTAGTAGTAAGTAGTAGTAAGTAGTAGTAAGTAGTAGTAAGTAGTAGTAAGTAGTAGTAAGTAGTAGTAAGTAGTAGTAAGTAGTAAGTAGTAAGTAGTAAGTAGTAAGTAGTAAGTAGTAAGTAGTAAGTAGTAGTAGTAGTAGTAGTAGTAGTAGTAGTAGTAGTAGTAGTAGTAGTAGTAGTAGTAGTAGTAGTAGTAGTAGTAGTAGTAGTAGTAGGAGTAGTAGGAGTAGTAGGAGTAGTAGGAGTAGTAGGAGTAGAAGGAGTAGTAGGAGTAGAAGGAGTAGTAGGAGTGGTAGGAGCAGTAGGAGTAGTAGGAGTGGTAGGAGTAGTAGGAGTAGTAGGAGTAGTAGGAGTAGTAGGAGTAGTAGGAGTAGTAGGAGTAGTAGGAGTAGTAGGAGCCAGCGGCGCTTTAACCGTACACACTTTTTAACACACTTTTAACCCTTCTTGTCACCTTCTGAGTGTGCACAGCTTCTTCTTGCACACTTCTTCCGTTTCAGGGTACACTGTCTTGCTTCTGCCTCCAAATTCTTTTCGCTGGAGTTTTGGGCTCCAGTTAGCATGGAGACGCCGCCGCGACGGGCCCGGCATGTCGAGGTGAGCCCTCGCACTGATAACGTCCGTGTTGCCAGTCCGTGCGAGTGGCCAGAGCATCCATGCCCGCACGATGATAGCGTCCGTGTTACCAGTCCGTGCGAGTGGCCAGAGCATCCATGCCCGCACGATGATAACGTCCGTGTTACCAGTCCGTGCGAGTGGCCAGAGCATCCATGCCCGCACGATGATAACGTCCGTGTTACCAGTCCGTGCGAGTGGCCAGAGCATCCATGCCCGCACGATGATGACGTCCGTGTTACCAGTCCGTGCGAGTGGCCAGAGCATCCATGCCCGCACCATGATAACGTCCGTGTTACCAGTCCGCGCGAGTGGCCAGAGCATCCATGCCCGCGCGATGATAACGTCCGTGTTACCAGTCCGTGCGAGTGGCCAGAGCATCCATGCCCGCGCGATGATAACGTCCGTGTTACCAGTCCGTGCGAGTGGCCAGAGCATCCATGCCCGCACGATGATAACGTCCGTGCGAGTGGCCAGAGCATCCATGCCCGCACGATGATAACGTCCGTGTTACCAGTCCGCGCGAGTAGCCAGAGCATCCATGCCCGCACGATGATAACGTCCGTGTTACCAGTCCGTGCGAGTGGCCAGAGCATCCATGCCCGCACGATGATAACGTCCGTGTTACCAGTCCGTGCGAGTGGCCAGAGCATCCATGCCCGCACGATGATAACGTCCGTGTCACCAGTCCGTGCGAGTGGCCAGAGCATCCATGCCCGCACGATGATAACGTCCGTGTTACCAGTCCGTGGGAGTGGCCAGAGCATCCATGCCCGCACGATGATAACGTCCGTGTTACCAGTCCGTGCGAGTGGCCAGAGCATCCATGCCCGCACGATGATAACGTCCGTGTTACCAGTCCGTGCGAGTGGCCAGAGCATCCATGCCCGCACGATGATAACGTCCGTGTTACCAGTCCGTGCGAGTGGCCAGAGCATCCATGCCCGCACGATGATAACGTCCGTGTTACCAGTCCGTGCGAGTGGCCAGAGCATCCATGCCCGCACGATGATAACGTCCGTGTTACCAGTCCGTGCGAGTGGCCAGAGCATCCATGCCCGCACGATGATAACGTCCGTGTTACCAGTCCGTGCGAGTGGCCAGAGCATCCATGCCCGCACGATGATAACGTCCGTGTTACCAGTCCGTGCGAGTGGCCAGAGCATCCATGCCCGCACGATGATAACGTCCGTGTTGCCAGTCCGTGGGAGTGGCCAGAGCTTGAACGAACATATGCCGCAGAACTTGACAGCCGCCAAGCGGAAGGTCCTTCTTACGTACGTGCGTAGCTTTCAGTGGCGTCAGCGGCACGCTCGCCTTGACTTGCTGTTGCAAAGCACAGGCCGTCGCCTCCAGAAGATGCGTGCCTGACAGCTGGCATTGTTTGCGTGTGAAAACCCATGCGTTTGCACGTTTCAGCCTTAAACGGAGACATGTTTTTTAACCAACAAAACAGAGCTGCCGCCTCGGCGAAACGCGTGTTTTATAGACAACAAGGGTACAGTTTGCGCGCCGCCGGGTAGTAGTAGTAGTAGCAGAAGTAGAAGGAGTAGTAGTAGTAGTAGTAGTAGTAGTAGTAGTAGTAGTAGTAGTAGTAGTAGTAGTAGTAG